>JAQFVV010012407.1:6684046-6969046 GCA_028023455.1 Epiperipatus broadwayi
TTACCTAAGTGTAAGAAAAAAAAAGATTAAGTCTATTTTTTTTTTAAAACAAAAGTGTCTGGAAAAAGGATTAAACTTTTCAGTTGAAAAATAATTTAGTTGAAAATAAATTAGAGATCTAATTAAAATGAATTTGTCCAAAAATAGCAAGTGACGCTATCTCTGATTGGTTAAGTTAGCTAAAAATTGGATATAAAAAGCTGTCTGAAAAAAATCAGTTGAATTATTATTGTGATTATGATTCAGATTATTAGACTATTAAATTGAATGTTGAAAATATAAGAAATGACTGGCTAGAAAAATTATATGTATGTCCCATCTTTGCCTGACCATCTGGGGAAGCTGCACATCATATAGGAGAGAAAAGATGTTTTGTCTAAAATAATATTCTACACCTTTCAACTGACCAGAGAAATAAGATGTTCTTAATAGAAGGAAGAAAGCATTCACCTGCATTCGATGAAAGATGAATTAATCTACCGATAAATATTAATCATCAAGTCCAATTAATTGTTCCAACAACTGAGTTTAAATCCGGGAAATTTATAACGTGAAAACAACTGCTGTATTTCATTCACTAAAAGAATAATGCTTTTCAGGAAGAGAAGAAAAATTGATATAATGATTTCCAAATTATCCACTAAAGCAAATAACCTCAATAGGATCCTCATCATCAAATAATTATATACTTCAAGAAAGTGATTGTTCCAAAGAACACGGAAATTGTTGCTAATTGTTGCTGCCAAGTATAGACAGTATACAAGACAAGTGAACCCTTGGATCGGTAATATGACTTTTATATCTATTTTCTTTATGCAATCAGAGTATTAATAAAAATTTAGTAATAAAGTGACATATTTTATTTAAAGAACTTTTAAAGGCAATTCAGATCGATGGAAACCAAGAATGTCTTAATAATAATAGCTTTGAACTACGTAAATGATTGTGAATGTATAAAAATTTATTTGTTTATTAATTTTACAGTTATGAAATATTAATGTGTAAAACAATTTTTTTTTATGGTATTATGATTTTAGTTTTAACTAATATATTATTATTATTTTGGGATAAAACATGCACATACATAGTGATATTTTATATGTGTATAATTGCGAGTGAATGTGAAATAATAGGTGGTTAAAATATTAAATTATTTTGTCTTGAGAAAGTATAGATTTCAGCGCTTAGAAGGGAGGTGGAGATAATGATTTAAAACTCTTTTCTAAGAATTTGATTTTTCTAATTTCTATTAACATTTTTTTTAAACATTCTACTTACATGTTAGATTTATAAAGTATGTGTGCTAATGAGCGGATAATTTTTTTTTTCTTGAAATACTTTTCTCATGGAGTGAAATTCATGGTCAATGTGACATCCAACTTAATACAATATACATTTGAAGGAAAAGGGGGAAGAACTTGAAATTAATCTGAGGATTGTTATATAATCAATTATTATTATTATTCTTATTCATATCAATTTTCATGTTTATCTAGAATTTTTTATGTATATGTTAGAAATGCAGTAATAAATATTAGTTTGTTTTATTAAACGAGGCGTATATATTTCATTAAGTGTAGTCTTTGTTAAGTGTGATCATTCATCATCATCAGTAGTTGAATATTAGTTATTTAAGATATAAGTAAATTGCTAAAATTAAGCAATAATTATGAATTTTTTTATAAAAATTAGTTTTATGTTTAGGCTTAGTCCTAGAGCTGTAGTTGAAACCCTTGTCATTATCGTTATTATTATCATCATCATCATCGTCATCAACGTTTTAATTAATGAGCTGTTTAACTGTTTAAAGACCATAAATAAATATTGATTTTATAATATTTAGTGATTTCTTAGTATTTTTATAACCACATCCCATCATCTATTTCATGCAAGGATGAGTGAATTGCCATCCTAAATTAATAGTAATCCGAGCTAGTAAACTTATAAAAATATTGAAACACATTTGTTATCTTAAGATCTAAGAAATGATTTATGTCTAATATACTCCACTTTGGTTTAAAGATGTTTTACTTTTACCTAAATATTAGTGTGTATAGTGATATGGCTCAAAGAAGCAAAATCTCCCATTTTTATTAGAAATAAAGTACCAAAAAGGGGATTCAAACCCGGTACATGTGAAAGGTTATTAGATATAACCGTGTCTAGATTCAGATAATCTAGTGGCGCCCTGCTAGACCATATTCACTTAGTATTTGTTTAAACATGCACTTAACATCAAACCAAGAAATGAAAGTGGATAAGATCTACTGTCTGTATACCTGAGTTATATTTTATTGAATTACTAGTGTACTCACCTCACGTGATTTCATATACCTGAGTTATAATACTTGTTATTAATAATTTGCTTATAATTATTGATAGTGGGATATCTTGAGAAATCTAATGATAGAAATATGTTTCATTTCATCCAATGACCCGTAATATGATAGATAACTCAGTCTGATCTTTGGTTTAATAGCCACTACTCATGTTAAATAATTCTTCTCTTTTGATATAAAATCTACAATGCATTTTTCATTTATTGAGCTAAATATTTATATTGGAAGCTTTTTGAAATAAAATAAATATTTATATTTGAATCATTTCTTGATTAAATAATATACTTGATCCTCTTCATTAAGTTAAGCTGAATATAATAATATACTGAATATTTTGGATTCATGATTTTTTAATAATATTTGACATTTCATGATCATTTAATCAATATCTTTTGATCTAAACCTTAATTTTATTACAATGGATCTTTGATCGATCTTTAATTTTGTTACAATATAGAGCTCACAAAATAAGCTTTTAACAAGCTTTGAGAATATCCTCAATACCAGACTGGTTTCTGCTACTGGGGTCATCAGTGAGGTGTCAGGATATTCAAGCATTAGATTAAAAACACCAGGACAAGCCTAGCACTTTGTCCAATATATAACAATCAAGTAGAAACTCTGAAATTTTCAGATCTCCATATGTGTTCCAGCCCAGCTATCTAACTTAAATAGCCATATGGGACTGAACTAAGTTCAGATATACCATATGTTAATAGCTTTAGCAATATAATATCACCAAAGCCTTAATAGCAAAAAATAAAATTACAAAAAAATCAAGCCAGATATCACATGACCTAATTTAATAAGCTTGTGTTTACAAATGTTATCTATAGAGCTTGCAAAATAAGCTTTTAACAAGCTTTGAGAATATCCTCACCCCCAGACCGTTTTCTGATACTGGCATCAGCATTGAGATGCCAGGATATTCAAGTAGTAGATTAAAAACACCAAGACCAGCCCAGCACTTTATCTAATGTATTAAGTAAGAACTCTGAAATTTTCAGACAACCATATGTCTTCCAATCCAGTTTTCTAACTTAAATAGCCATTTGAGGATATTCTCAAAGCTTGTTAATAGCTTATTTTGTGAGTTCTATATATTACATTTGTAAACACAAGCTTATTAAATTAGGTCATGTGACATATTGAAGCAGGAAAATCTGTTGCACACATTTGGCTTCACTTTCTGGTGATGTTTAAAACCTTCAAACATGGGTTCAAACTCAGTCATATAATAATAAATCACTAGGGAGTGAAGGTATACCGATGCACGTGATTGTTTATTTTTTTGTTAAGCTTTATTCTCATTTAATATTAATATAAATATAAAACATAAATTTCTATTACGGTAAACAATCATGCATATGTGTGTGTAACAGATAAACATAATAATTTTATTAAAAGCGTTATATTACGTATATATTTTCATTCATGTAATTTTTATTTGAGAGGAAGTTTGAGAAAGTAACGCAAATTTAGTAAACAAAAAACTTGCCTTATTTTAAATTCAGAAAAGATTTGTTTTATTTTAACATAGGTTTATTTTAAAATTCACGTTACTTAACATTTATCCTGCGGGTCTATTTTCAGCTCAAAATAGACCAAGACTAGCTTTATCAAACTTGATCTCGTTCATACTTTCAAATTAGCTGTGTCATTGTTGACAGTTAGCTGACATCCGGGGATTACCAAACGCAGCCAAAATAAGTCTAAATACCACCGCATTTTCTAGTTAAAAAGCTCTGCGTCTTGTTTCTAAACATTGTTGTCAAGGTAATCTACATCACTCAGAATTTTAAAATGGTTTGTGAGTAGAAATAAAATTTGCTTCCCCGATCTCTCCAAGATCATACCAGTGCCAATGTACTCATAAGCCATCGTTTCCAAACTGCTGCCAAAATGAACTGTAAAATACACCAAAAATGGACCTTAACCACAATTTTGCCAAAGTAATGCCAAATTAATCATATTTCTTCAAAAATGAATCAACACATGTGCATACATCCATCAAATCATCCAATAAAAAAGGTAATTCCCCGCCGCAAAAATGAACTCTATAAACTTTCATCTAAATAATTTTATTAATCGTAAACTGTAAAATTCAACCTCTAATTATGTAAAGTTATTTAACCTAATGTATATCTTTGTAATACTTCCATTTTTGTAGTCTTTATTTCTTTAAAATGTAATTGCTTATTTTCCATCGGTAATGCCAAACTGATTAATTGCTTAAACAATGACTTTTCTTTTTGCTTTAATATATAAATTTTATTTGATTCTCTAAACTAGATTGCTGGGTTTTCACTCTTACTGTATTATTATTTTTAAATGCAGCAATTTTATTTGATATTATGTAAATCATACCCATTTTAATGTGCTAATAATTCAATCTGGCGAATTAATCTTATCTTATTTTACTACTCCGCCATTAAGGAATTTTAAATCGTAAATGTAAGTTTTCTTACTAAACTATCAAAATTTGCCCGGTTAAAAAATATTCCTAAACTATTTTTATTAATTTATATTATGCTATCCGTTATCATTTCAAATAAATTATTAACTATTATTTCATGCTATTGATTAATATTAAATAAATTTAGTATTAAATAAATTGAAGTTCAGATCCTTACTTTTAGTTGATGATTCATTATATAATTAGCTCACCATCTAACGATAATTTAAGTAACTAATTTTTCGGACGTATTGATATGCGTTTAATGAAGGGAATCTTAATTTTTCATATTTTATTATTGATATGCTAAATAAATCTTTTAAGCAAATTGTATGCCCCTGTTTGGGATTGCTTAGATTGTCACTTCATTATGCTAGGCTTATTTATTCATTAAGGCCACAAATAAAAATCAGTGTTAATACAGACCTGAAAGCCCTCGCGATGCGTCCCGGTGATAACATTCATCAATCAAATGTTGCTTTGTCATACTTTTTCTCGTTACTGGAATCCTTAAAGCACATGTCTCAGCAGAGTGTGGAAGCCCCAACTCCAAAGGTTGGGTTTGGTTGTGTAGGCTCTATTATGGGTTAACATTCGGAAAAACGGAACCATAGTATCCTGCCGACCACTTCTTCGGATGCCATCTGTCACAAGCGCAAATGAGCTGTGTTTTTCATTCTCAATTTGATGAAGCTTCTCGTCCTTTCAAACGTTATCATTTGGTCCGCACGCTATCGTTTATACTTCCTCATATATTTTATTTGTCTGTAAGTCATAATGATATGATTTTTTTAAGCCACCCCAAGTTCTTATTATAATATAAATTTAGTTTGCCCTATCATATGTTATAGCTTATTAGCTCTACTTACCCTCTCATTCAACCGCTATTAAATACGTTGAAAGTTAACTTCTAATAAAGCCTATAAAAGTCAAGTCATGTGACTGAATGTCAAAATAATTATGCTTTTCTTTATTCTATACGTAAATCATAAATGATGAATCATTTTATAATTTCCAAGGTAATTAATCTATCGTTAATATCATCATGATGAAATCCAGGTATATCTTCTTTGTGATTTAAATATTATAATGTATATAATAAAAGACCATGGATAGTTATTGAAATCCGTTATATTCTTTGTGAGTTAAATATTATAATGTATATAATCAACACCCACATTAGTTGTTAAAGTCCGTTATATTCTTTGTGAGTTAAAATATCATAACGTTCATAATAAAAGCCCACATATAGTTATTGAAATCCATTACATTCTTAATGATTTAAAATGTCATAGCGTGAATAATAGAAACCCTATAAAATATATTTTAAATTAGCATATTAAGCCGCATCATTTCGATTAATTAATTTCTTACTAATATGTATATTTGGTAGTTGCATATCCATCAATCCTTAAATTATGTTACTAAGGTCAGCATGGAATACCCACATTAACATTAAGTGAAACCCAGATCGAGTATTCATTATGTGTAATCAAAATTATGATGTGTTTTAAGTCTCTATATCCTGTTGCTCACATACTGATTTAATTTCATTACTAATGTTATTTTCAATAAATTCATATTTAATAATCTATTCTTTGGACATTTTATTAATTCATGCATGCACATCTGTTATTATATTGCATCATCATTTAGTTAATCATTAGATATCTTGTGTCTCTGCTGACCATCTGGGCCAGGAATTGTTATAATGTCATTTGCTACCGTCAGAAGTGTTGTTTGTTATGTTAGAGACTTGGGGAAATGGGCAATAGGGAAAAGTTCATGAGTATTCCTGACCTGTGTGTCATATATGATTGAACTCTAGGTACTTTTGCTTAGATGCTAATTCTTGTTAGAATTCAGACTGATACAGAGTATTTTTTCCCTGGGTTTGTACGCCCATCTGTGGGGCATTTTGAAATTACCACACCCTGCAATACCCTATAGAGCAATTGATATTATGTATAATGTTTTTTTCCCTCTGTTTCAAATATTAATGAATATATATATGTAAAATTTTTTTTGCAGGCTTGAACCCAAATTGTACTGCCTCAATAATATGTCCACACCATGCAATACCCCGGAGAATATTAAAGTTGTATATGTAACATTTTCTATTTTTAAAGAATTGTGAAATATGCATAAGATTTTTTTTGGGGACCTAAAAAATGCAATATAAGCCGAACAATAAGAGATGTGACCTCAAAATAAATTTTGTATTGATAATATTAATCTGATAAATAATAATGTATACTATTGCTAAACTTTAATGAGTGTTTTGCTTTTAACTTATTAACATTTTATTTTATTTTCAAGAAGTCTAATACTAAGATTATTATGACTACTTATATGTATTGAGTATGTAAACCGTAATAAAGTTAGCAATCAAATTTGTCAATGTCCATGCAAACCAAAGATAGTTATGAGTGGAGAACCTACCGCGTTGACATGGCGCCTGTGTATTATACACACTTATAAATTTTGTCAACCGGTAAACACTCACGAAAACCATAATCATGTATGTGAGTGAGCAAAAGAGAGTCATTGTATCACATGTTTTTGTATGTCTTATACAATAAAGAAATTAAAAGATTTTTTTTAGTACATTTCATGTGCGAGAAAGCAAAATGACTATATGACAAGGGAACGTCACGGTAAAAATATTTTTTATCTTTGATATTTTATTTTATCTGTTGATATGTATTAGTTTTGACAGAGATAGTTGAGTGTAAATATTTTGGCAGTAATAGGGGGCATTATAAAAGTAGAGATGGCAGAAACAGAACAGTTGGGAGGAGGTTGAGTTTTGGCATAGGTGTTGGTTGAGGAAAGGAAGGGGGAGTAAATTTAGTTATCAAGAAATAATAATAATAGTAAAATTCAGCGATCAGATGAAAAAAATTGTTAACATGAAGGGGTAGAGAATTGGGGATAGAAGAGGATGAGCAAAGCCTACTAGTCTTAATGCTTAGTATGCTCCAGGAAACCAGAGAGTCTAGGGAAGAGTCCCGGAGATATTTCCAAGAACTTCAAGTGATGAAAATAAACACGAAACAAAGAGCAGATGAAACAAATATAGCTGTTAGGGAAGTGAACGAATGTGACCAACTACGCCACCATGTTCAAGAGTCTGAAGAGACACTGGATGAAATAAAAAGCCACATCAGGATGCAAGGGGAACATGTGGAAGACATCCAGGAAACCCAAGGTGTGATGAAACAGACCAGTGAAAATCTGTGTTGGGAGATGGAACAAATAAAACTAGTGCAAAGATCTGAATCAGGCAGCCAAGATGAACCACACCCAGATTCTAACATAATGTGGCATATATGGACAAAACAGTAACATAATGTGGCATATATGGACAAAACAGTAGTTAAAGAATTTATCATGATAGAAAGGGCTCAAAAGCCAGATAAAATAGTCAGTCAAGGAACTAATGGCAATATGGTCAAGTTTATACATGTGCAGGTTTTCCAAGGGGAACCGGGAGATAATCCACAGGAACATCCGGGAAGCCCAGAGGAGCTCTTTATCATCAATCCGGCCAAGAATGCAGAGCAAGAGGCTGTGAAATTTCAGGATACCCAGAAGAATCAGGTGAATGACCATGGATGTATCATCCAACTGGTTAACCCAGTATTGATGATAACAAAGGTACAAGAAGTGGCAATTGCCAACCCCAGAGATAGGAACCGAGTTAAAGAAAAGTTGGAAAATTATTTCAAGGTATTTCCCCAAGTCGCCAAGTTCCGATCTCTTACAGTTTTTGCATACTCGGACCCTCGAATCACTGGAACCATTCATCACAAAATGCATGCCTGGGTGCAGAAACTTATGCTTGGAAGCCAGAGCATGGAGGTAGATAAGATGTCCCAGTTCTTAACATCCCTCGATTATGGTAACTTGGCTCCAGAACCAGATAAACCCCAAAAAACAGAAGGACCAGGAGGCCACTGTAATGCAGGTGCGTACGATTCACATCTTAAACCATACATACCACCCAATCCAGGAAGATAATAATTTAGGCCCACAAAAACGGTCAGACTGATTCAGTAGGACTGACAGATATGACATAAAAAGAAAAAAAACCCAAGAACATTCTAGGAGACCCCATATTGGTTAGAGTTTTGTGTTAAAAAGGTAGACCTAAAGATAGCGTCCAATGTTACATTTTACTTTATTTTTTTTTTGTTTTGTAAATATAGTTGCTAATAGATTAGTTTTGCAAAAGAGGTTGACAATGAGGTTTAGGTAGTGTAATTGTGGGTGATTTTATTAATGGAAGTTTAATGATAGAGTAAATCCTGATAAGATGGAGGGACTAAACTGTGCGTTTTCTTGTCACCTGAAATAATGCATTGATTCAAAGTAGAATTCTTTTTTTATTGTTTTTTTTTATCGTTTCCTTATCAGGGGGAATATGAAGCAGGCAAATCTGTTGCACACATTTGGCTTCACTTTCTGATGATGTTTGAAACCTTCAAACAAGGGTTCAAACTCTGTCAAATAATAATAAATCACTAGGGAGTGAAGGTATACCGATGCACGTGATTGTTTATTTTTTTGTTAAGCTTTATTCTTGTTTAATATTAATATAAATATAAAACATAAATTTCTATTATAATAAACAATCATGCGTGTGCGTGTAACAGATAAACATAATAATTTTATTAAAAGCGTTATATTACGTATATATTTTCATTCATGTAATTTTTATTTGAGAGGAAGTTCGAGAGAGTAACGCAAATTTAGGAAACAAAAGACTTGCCTTATTTTAAATTCAGAAAAGATTTGTTTTATTTTAACATAGGTTTATTTTAAAATTCACATTACTTAACATTTATCCTGCGGGTCTATTTTCAGCTTAAAATAGACCAAGACTAGCTCTCTCAAACTTGATCTCATTCATACTTTCAAATTAGCTGTGTCATTGTTGACAGTTAGCTGACATTCAGGGATTACCAAAGGCAGCCAAAATAAGTATAAATGCCACTGCATTTTCTAGTTAAAAAGCTCTGTGTCTTCTAAACGTTGTTGTCAAGGTAATCTACGTCACTCAGAATTTTAAAATGGTTCATGAGTAGAAATAAAATTTGCTTCCCTGATCTCTCCAAGATCATACCAGTGCCAATGTACTCATAAGCCATCATTTCCAAACTGCTGCCAAAATGAACTGTAAAATATACCAGGAATGGACATTAACCACAATTTTGCCAAAGTAATGCCAAATTAATCATATTTCTTCAAAAATGAAATCAACACATGTGCATACATCCATCAAATAATTCAACCAAAAAGGTAATTCTCCGCCCCAAAAATGAACTCTATAAACTTTCATCTAAATAATTCTATTAATCGTAAACTGTAAAATTCAACCTCTAATTATGTAAAGTTATTTAACCTAACGTATATCTTGGTAATACTTCCATTTTTGTAGTCTTTATTTCTTTAAAATGTAATTGCTTATTTTCCATTGGTAATGCCAAACCGATTAATTGCTTAAACAATGACTTTTCTTTTTGCTTTAATATATAAATTTTATTTGATTCTCTAAACTCAATTGCTGGGTTGTTACTCTTACTGTATTATTATTTTTAAATGCGGCAATTTTATTTGATATTATGTAAATCATACCCATTTTGATATGCTAATAATTCAATCTGGTGAATTAATCTTATCTTACTATTCCGCTATTAAGGAATATTAAATCGTAAACGTAAGTTTTCTTACTAAACTATCAAAATTCGCCCGGTTGAAAAATATTCCTAAACTATTTTTATTAATTTATATTATGCTATTCATTATCATTTCAAATAAATTATTAACTATTATTTCATGCTATTGATTAATATTAAATAAATTTAGTATTAAATAAATTGAAGTTCAGATCCTTATTTTTAGTTGATGATTCATTATATAATTAGCCTGCCATCTAACGATAATTTAAGTAACTAATTTTTTGGATGTATTGATATGTGTTTAACGAAGGGAATCTTAATTTTTCATATTTTATTATTGATATGCTAAATAAATCTTTTAAACAAATTGTATGCCCCTGTTTGGGATTGCTTATATTGTCACTTCATTACACTAGTCTTACTTATTCGTTAAGGCCACAAATAAAAATCAGTGTTAATACAGACCTGAAAGCCCTCGCAATGCATCCTGGTAATAACATTCATCAATCAAATGTTGCTTTGTTATACTTTCTCTCGTTACTGGAATCCTTAAAGCACATGTCTCGGCAGAGTGTGGAGGCCCCAACTCCAAAGGTTGTGTTTGGTTGTGTAGGCTCTATTATGGGTTAACATTCGGAAAAACGGAACCATAGTATCCTGCTGACCACTTCTTTGGATACCATCTGTCACAAGCGCAAATGAGCTTATGTTTTTCATTCTCAAGTTGATGAAGCTTCTCGTCCTTTCAAACGTTATCATTTGGTCCGCACGCTATCGTTTATACTTCCTCATATATTTTATTTGTCTGTAAGTCATAATGATATGATTTTCTTAAGCCACCCCAAGTTCTTATTATAATATAAATTTAGTTTGCCCTATCATATGTTATAGCTTATTAGCTCTATCTACTCCCTCGTTCAACCGCTATTAAATACGTTGAAAGTTAACTTCTAATAAAGCCTATAAAAGTCAAGTCATGTGACTGAATGTCGAAATAATTATGCTTTTCCTTATTCTATATGTAAATCATAAATGATGAATCATTTTATAATTTCCAAGGTAATTAATCTATCGTTAATATCATTATGATGAAATTCAGGTATATCTTCTTTGTGATTTAAATATTATAATGTATATAATAAAAGACCATGGATAGTTATTGAAATCCGTTATATTCTTTGTGAGTTAAATATTATAATGTATATAATCAACACCCACATTAGTTGTTAAAGTTCGTTATATTCTTTGTGAGTTAAAATATCATAACGTTCATAATAAAAGCCCACATATAGTTATGAAATCCATTACATTCTTAGTGGTTTAAAATGTCATAGCATGAATAATAGAAACCCTATAAAATATATTTTAAATTAGCATATTAAGCCGCATCATTTCGATTAATTAATTTCTTACTAATATGTATATTTGGTAGTTGCATATCCATCAATCCTTAAATTATGTTACTAAGGTCAGCATGGAATACCCACATTAACATTAAGTGAAACCCAAATCGAGTATTCATTATGTGTCATCAAAATTATGATGTGTTTTAAGTCTCTATATCCTGTTGCTCATTTACTGACTTAATTTCATTACTAATGTTATTTTCAATAAATTCATATTTAATAATCTATTTTTTGGACATTTTATTAATTTATGCATGCAAATCTGTTATTATATTGCATCATCATTTAGTTAGTCATTAGATCTCTTGCGTCTCTGCTGACCATCTGGGCCGGGGATTGTTATAATGTCGTTTGCTACCATCAGAAGTGTTGTTTGTTATGTTAGAGGCTTGGGAAATGGACAATAGGGTGGAGTTCATGAGTATTCCTGACCTGTGTGTCATATATGATTGAACTCTAGGTACTTTTGCTTAGATGCTAATTCTTGTTAGACGAACATACAATTCTGACTAGTACGATATGACAATTTTTTATTGTAAATTTTATTTTTTTATATTAAAGCTTTGTCAATTTTATATTACTAAAATTATTAATATATAGTATATCTGAATGTAGTTAAGTCCCATATGGCTATTTAAGTTAGATAGTTGGATTAAAAGACACGGATGTCTGAAAATTTCAGTCTCTACTTAATAGTTATACATTAGATAAAGTACTGGGCTTATCCTGGTGTTGTTAATCTAATGCTTGAATATCCTGACACCTCACTGATGACACCAGGAGCAGAAACTGGTCTGGGTTTGAGGATATTCTCAAAGTTTATTAAGAGCTTATTTTGCAAGCTCTATATATAACATTTGTAAACACAAGCTTATTAAATTAGATCATATGATATCCGACTTGATTTTTTTTTAATATTCAAGATCAATTTTTACAAATCTTAATTCAGACTAACCCTAATATCTTATGAAACAACTGATATCTTCTATATTCACAAAATATTTTCGTTCATGTACTAGCTTTTGAGAAAATGCAATTGAGGACAAAGCAAGTAATCAGTTTTTAAAATGAATGGATTTAAATATTATGCTCAAACTTAATGGTGTTAAGCAAGATAGGCAGTTGGGGCACAGTAACCACCCATGATTTATTTTTTGTTTCAACAATAATGGTCTACCATTGCCTCTTGATCTGTAGCCAACATATACCAAGACTTATAACTCTTGAAGTATATACTTCCTTAATTGAATGTAACCCCTATTTCAAGGTGGATTTTTAAAAAAGCTGATTGATATCAACTTAATGGATTCCTTAAAAGAAATATTAATAAATTTTCAACAACTGCCTCATGTTATGATTAATTTAACAAATCTGTAACAACATTTGTCAAATACTGGGAGTTATTGGACAAAAACTAAATAAAAAAAAAATCAAACAAGAAGTTCTTTTTATAATCAATATTTATTTGCCAACGATGTGGAAATTGCTATCAAATTTATAAAATCTCTTGACAATGCTAAAAAAGAAAGCTGGAGATTATGAAAAACTAAAAATTTACAAAAATTCAAAGATCCTGCTCATTCTATAAGGACTTGATATAGATGTAAGAATTACTATGATCTATGCCAAAGAGATTGCCAGTCATATACACAAGGGGACCCAAAAATAACCAGAATTTTATAATAAAAATTGTATATTTATTTTTAGATGTTGCAAATTGAATCACTTTAAAAAGTATAGTTTTTTGAATGCAATGCACCAGTCTAAACCAGTTTGTGAATTTTCAAAGTAGTCCAGAAACACTTGAGAAGTGATGCATTTTAACGCTTCTGTCATTCCCCTCCCCCCAGTTTTAAGTCCGCAAAACACAAAGTGAGTCATTTTTTCATTTGAGAGATTAAAAAAAAATTGCATGAAATGAGATTGAGCAAATATGGCTGATACATAAACTTGGTCATGTTGAATTTAATTTTAAAATGTTTCATACTCAAGGCTTTGAGAAATGATACTGTTGGGGTGGAATTTGTACTTTTTTCTTTGCACAAAACAGGAAGTTTATGTTTTACCACATCATGTAAATGTCTCAGAACTTGCAGATAAAATATCTGACCATTACAAACTAAATCTAAGAGAAAAATGCCATTTGTGTCAAAAAAAAAAACAAAAACAGCATTAATTGGAACATTTCAGCCATGTAGAAAAAATTGACAAATATGCAAAACGCCCTTTAAAAAAAAAAAGGTGTAATATGAAGTCACGACTTCACACAGCAATGTCATTTGGCACATTGATGCAGAAGAGTTTTGCAAGAAGTATGTAATAGCACAGGTATATACTATAACAAGTGCACATACCAGAGAACGATTCTAGTTATTTTTGGATCACCTGTCAAGTATATTAAACTTCCAAATCCAACATCAACAAAATTCAAAAAATTCAAAAATACAAACTTCTAACAACATTAGTCTAATTTAAACCCAGTGAAAGCAGCATATATTAATTGTTATATTATCAACAGATTCATTGTTTTTTTATCTGCTAGGAAGTATAGTAACAATTTATGGGATTGTAATGAACAGCAAACCATGAACCACCGCATAGTTGATTGATTGCCCAATCTACATATACAATAGCTGAAATAAAGAACTTTTGAAAGTGAGATAACAGTTAAAAATAATTTAGAGATTCCAACCAGAGGATAGATTCTTTTAGAATATTTGTAAAAAGATATCCATTTATTGTCATTTATATATTATATTTTATGCATTTTGTCATCAATTTAGATTGTTTATTTCATGCTTAAAGAGGTTTATTTAAACTTCAATGTATCAATATTTCATACTCTGTAGTCAAGTTGCAAGCTTTAAGTGTCCATATATATTCAATGGACCATTAGTAAGAATGGATTCCATTCTTGCTATTAAAAGGTGTGAAGGTTGCCTTGACAGCAGTGAGAAATATTGATTACTATATTTTACTGTGAATGTTTAGGTGGTTACTGGTTGGAACTTAATTAAATATATATATATATTATGTGTCAAATGGGTTGACCGGGAAGCAAACCCAGGTCAGCTGGTTGTAAGGCAGCTATGCTAACCACTAGGCCACCAACGCTTGACTAAATATAGATGTATTTAAGAACTCTTTTGAATTGTTATAACTGTATTGAAAGAATCTAATTAAAACATTAGACATTTTTTTAATGTAGCTGTTTTTGATTTTCAAACAATTTCAATTAACTTCTTTTGAAAAAAAAAATCTAAAAATCTTTTAGTTTAGTCCTAATACATTTTAAATGACTTAAAAAAATTTGAAGTACAATAACAAAAGAGATTCTTCGAATTTATCTATTGCACTTTTATTTTAAATAGAAATGATTTAAAGAGATATATAGCATAAACTTAGAACAAAATACCATGGCCTATGATAGCTCTATTGTATGGCTAAATATAGATAAACAATCACTCAATTTGCTGAGTCCATTTCTATGAAAAACTAATTTAAAATTAGAATAATACAGTTTCAAGATCATTTATTAATTGAACTTGTTTAAAACCAATTATAAAAGACTTAGAAGATAAAGAAATAGAGAGCATAAAACATTATTAATAAAACAAGAAGAGATATCCATTTTATCTTTGGTAAGTGCAGTTTCATTCTTCAGGCTTAAGCTTAAAGTTAATCGATGCTTAAAATAATAATTTTTATTATTGTTGAAGCAAATGTAATTTGGTATTTAAAGAAATTGGATATTATAAATATCTAATTCATAATATTATATAAATTCTTTACAATTTTACTCTTTTCTCCATATAATGATTCCAGTAATGACTAAAGCTGATTTTAAAATTGTCACATTGATTGACGCTTGCCTTAATTATATGCAAATGTATTAATAGTTATAATTAATTTTTTATAGTACTTTATTATACTAAAAATAAACAGATTTGGAAAATATTCAATTTATATTTGATAAATTTAGTCGATAAAAATGTTTAATTAAAGTAAGTTAAACCTAAAAGCTTCGAATAGAGACAAACAAAATAAGTGTATATATGAATTAATTCTGGATATCTTAAAGTTTAGATTATATGGAAATAAATTCCTAAGATAAACATGGAATTAACATGCATAATTAAAAAATTAAGAGAAATTTAATTATACAATAACTATTGATTTAGGAGCAGATAACAAAACTCTTAATCCTAATAATAATTAAATTATTTAAGCAGAACTAATTAAAGTAAAAGTCAAATTACTCCAGAAAAGATAAAACAAGAGAAGAGGAGGGATATAAAAAGCTAGAGAAAAAGGACCATGTGCTCTTTTGGGGTTGTTCCAAGAGTTGAACTTGCAATGAAGCTCATTGGTGAACTTCATTCCCAGGATCTCGGCCCCTGTAGGTAACCAAGCCGATTAGAACTTTTAGCAGACCATTTTGGTCTTATTACATTTTATGAAACACCTCAAGAGGCTCATCAAGCATTTTGTTTTTAAAAGACTACATTGTGTAGTGAAGATAAAGTACATTGTTGTTAGCGAAACTGTAGGAACATTTTATTCATTTATTCATTATTTAATTTGATGAGTTATGCTTGCACAAGTGCGGACTTATATGTATATTGAAGATTTGATTAGTAACTGTTTGTTAATAAATTGTCAATGCTATTTATATATGTTGTACATTAACGTTAATTATGTATTCATGTTTGCTGGTCACCCGGTCATAGTCAGGGACACAGCAAGATCTTTCTCAGTTCTTTATTTATTCTTTATTTTTATTTTTACAGGCAAATAAAAAAAAAAAAACTTATTAAAGAAGTTAATAGCAGATGATAGTTAATTATGCATTTATTTTCAAGATTCCAATCCTCAGCAGTTTACGAAAACCTTTTCTCACTATTAAGTTCTAACTATTAAGTCAGTGTTAAATTGTCACAGTGTCTTTTCTCAATCTAGAATTATATCTATATAACTTCAAAACAATTGGTTGACAATAAACAAATGGTAGTGTTCAGTTATGCATACTGTGGCCACTAGGTGACACTGAAGAACTACCAAGAAGCCTGCAAGTGATAAATTTCTATATGAAAATGGCTGAAATTAATGGAAAATTAAAATGTCTCAGGCAAGATATCTGAAAAAATTGCTGATAAATTTTAAAAAAGCACACACACGCAAAAGTACCCACAATTGAACACTACCAATTTCAGTTATAAGTTAACAGCAGGCATATTTGACAAAATGATAGGATATGTGTTAATATAGAAAATCAACTATTTCAATATGTAATTTATTTTAAACATTTTGTAGTTGGAAAAATATAAGTTAAATTTCAGATCATTAAGGTTTTTTTTATATATGATTTTATTATATCTACACATTTGATAAACATTTACATTTATAATTTTGTTAGTCAATTTTAGTTTGAAAAAATAAAGAAACTCTTAAATTGTAATAAATCATTTCAAATAAATCTGATTAAAATTTATATTATAGGAACAACATTTAATGATAATCAATAAAAGCTTTTTTCAATTATTTGGTTTTTTTAATCAATTAAAACTATTAGCAAATCAATTTTTTATTATTAAGCCTTGTTCTTGGTTTTGAAAATGTTGGATTTCAATTAATATTTTAAGTGTTATCTTTGCATAAAATTCCCAGACTAGTTTCTGATGAAGGCCACAAGCCAGAAACTAGTCTGGGGATGTTGGATGAGTAGGCACTAGATGGGGATTTTATGCACAAGCCTTTTTGGCATCCATTGATTACTCTGGCTTGCATGAGTGGCAATAGTGTACGAGTTTTGCCTGTTTTTGTCTCATTCTACTGATATCCATGAGCACACACATGTAGAAAAGATAAATAATCACCACTATACATATTTTGTGCTGAACCAGCACTCATCACTTGGTCCAGATTATCATCTCCTACACACATATATATAACCAGTGCTCAGTTTGTATTAAGATAGCAAATCTTTATACTTTAATAGACAGGCTTCAATCTACTCTAATCCTTCAGCCATACATACTATTAAAAATCTGATGATAGAATGCCCAAATCCCATGCTGATGCTAATATTGTTATGCCCATGTTGACCTCAAGTCACTCTGACCCCTTATATATAGGAGAGTATCCATTTAAATGCATAGAAGAGGGATGGGTAGAATGCAGGCTTAATGTTAAGATTTGAAATACAAGCATTCTTATACCTGGAACTTAATTGTAAATATAGAGGATTTGAACTCGGACTTTCAAGCAACCTTCAACTATTCACACTATCTCATATGACTGATACACATGACTACACACATGTAGAAAAGATAAATAATCACAAATACACGAGGGGTCAGAATGACTTGAGGTCAACATGAGATAACAACAATATTGGCATTAGCATGGGATTTGGGCATTCTATCATCATATTTTCAATGGTATGGATGGCTGAAGGGTTGGAGTATATATATGTGTAGTAGATAATAATCTGGACTACACATATTGATGATTATTTATCTTTTCTACATGTGTGTGGACATGTATATCAGTAGTATGAGATTGTGTGGATAGTTGAAGGTTGCTTGTAAGTCTGAGTTCAAATCCTCTACATTTACAATTAAGTTCCAGGTACAAGAATGCCTGTATTTCAAATCTTACACATTAGGCCTACATTCTGCTCATCCCTCTTCTATGCATTTAAATGGATACTGTCCTATACATAAGGGGTCACATGTCAGTGATTTGAGATCAACATGAGCATAACAATATTGGCATCAGCATGGGATTTGGGCATTCTATCATCAGATTTTCAATGGTATAGATGGAAGAAGGCTTGGAGTAGATTGAAGCCTGTCCAAAACTGAGCACTGGTTATATATATATGGGAGATGATAATCTGGACCAACTGATGAGTGCATGTTCAGCACGAAATATATATATATATATTGATTATTTATCTTTTCTACATGTGTGTGGGTCATGTGTAACAGTAGTGTGAGATAGTGTGGATAGTTGAAGGTTGCTTGAAAGTCTGAGTTCAAATCCTCTATATTTACAATTAAGTTCCAAGTATAAGAATGTTTGTATTTCAAATCGTATTCATTAAATGTTGTAAATGGCATTAATAAAAAAAATATTTTTTAAAATTAACATGAATTTATATTCGATTTCTTGATATTTTTTAACTTAGTAAATAATTTGGTAAAATAATTTTGAGAAAAAACAAACAAACAAATACTTCAACACCCTTGAAAATAAATAATTAACCAAAAAAAAAAAAACGTCCGATGAAGATAGCAAAACGTAAGCGTCATTATGTAGCCTGTAGCTATTGAATGTGTGACTTTACTTGATGAATTTAAACGAATCCGATAGCCTCTGTCAAATCTGCAGTTCAACAAATTCACTTCTCAGTATTAAAGAAAAATTTCAGGACATACTATCTACAAGATGTCAAGCATTAGTGGTCAAGAGGTCAGCGACAGCTGCTTTCCAAGCAGTTGTCCCGGGTTAGCGAGTTCGCTTCCCGGCTGATGCTATGACACATGAGAAAAAAAAAAACTACAAAATTAAAAAACGGCAAGTGAAGAGACTCCACACAGAAATCACTAAGGGGAATGTCTTTAATATGCATACATATGTATATATAATATTGAATGTTTCTAGAAACTCTACACTATCTTTTCCCTGGGACTGAAAGGTAATCTTTTCTTTATGAACTATTTTATTTTACTCACATTACTAATAAGCCAGTGTTAGATATAATTTTGGTTATGTAATTTCATATATTTATTTATTGTATTAAATCACTTTTAATATTTATATTTTATAACATATTTATAAGTAACTCAATGTATCTGTATAAGGCATTGTAAACTAGTTTATTTTTCAGTTTTAAAGTTATTTTTTCCTCACTAAAGAGTTCATTTTCCCCCTCCATTATTTAAAAAAAAAAAACATTTTCGTGTATTGTTACGACATAGTTTTGGATCAATGTTACTTTGTAAAAGAAGAAAAGTTAAAAAAAAAAACACAAATCTAAGAAAATTTTATTTACGAATTAATTTACTTTCTCCGAGATATTTTAAAAATTATTAGTATATGTGTGTTTAACGCTATGTGCGTGTAACTATATAAATTGATAAGCTAATTCAAATATGTTGATAGTTTTACTCTGTTTGCACCACGTATCTGAAATTAAAAGAATGTCTGCATTGTACAGAGCTATTCCTTGGGTATTTATCCCCACATGGATTTAAATGTTGTTCTCCCTGTGATCTGTACTATTATTCCCGCTTGATGTGTTCACGAATGATACTGGTTTACTTTGGGTAGAAATATTTCTCCCATGAATTATATTTTCTCCTCTCTTTGTACTTCGGTTAATAAAGAGGCCAATGTTATATTTTAAAGTTATGTGAGATCAAATACACAGTATATAGGCTTAATTTTGTAATGGCCTGCATGTGCGATTATTTGTAGAGAGGATATGGCTGCTTTATTATTGGGTTTGTTTAAAATAAAAAGGAGAAATGTCAAGCATTGGTGGTCGAGAGATCAGCGACATCTGCTTTACAAGCGGTTGTCCTGGATTGGCGGGTTCGCTTCCTGGCTAATGCTATGACACAAGAGAAAAAAAAAAGGAGAAATTTATATATGTGTGCACATCTTGATAAACCAATCATAGAATAATTATCAAACTTTAGAGATGATCTAATATTATAATGTAAATTTTTTGGAAGTGTAATATTCCAAAGCTACCAGATATTAAATGCACTATATGCTCACATTAAAAAAGTTCATGGCTATTCAAATGCATTTTATTTAAACTAGTATTTTAACCTTGCCTTATTTAAACTGTCATATGTGAATTTTTCATATTTAAACTTTGGGATTTCAACCCAACAATTGAACTGCCTTATGCTATGCTGTGTTAGATTAATAAACTTTGTTTTGTTTATCGTTAGATTTGTTTCAGCATTTTGTTTACTGTTGTCTGCTTTGCCAATTGATATTTGCCAAGAATCTCTGCTCTCTACGATCTAAAGGCAATTTTAGATATCTAAGTGATGGTACAGCTAGAGTAGTCATTTACACTGGGTATCATCACCAGGAAACTATAATTTTCTAGGCTATAGATCTAGGAATGTCCTCTGGTATTGGACATTAGGACGCCTGCTTTCCATTACAAAATTAAAAATCATCATCTAATGATTCATCTAGCATATATTCAGTCTGTATTACATAGTAGTGACCTCCATATTCTAAAGTCATCATCAACGGCAGCCATTCATAAACAAGTATAGTCAACATAACATCAGAGAAAGATTTTTAAAAGTCCCCTCCCCCCTCCAAAAGACATAAATTTTGTAATGATTATACAAAGTGATCAGTGAAATTACCGGCAGCATTTATTTGTGAGACTTCTACACTTTGCTTAATTGTAACTCTCCATTTTACTCATTCCTTAGCCACAATCTCACCATGAAAGTAAATGATATTACATCACTTTGGGGTAATTTTGAAATAATTTTATAATGTAAATGGATTTCACAGTCCCATTAAAACTGGGTTCAACTTTAATGTAAAATATTATTTTTAAATCTTTCATCCATTTTAAGTGCTGAAATTATGTCTTCACAATTGTTAGTTCAATATCATCACAACCTGAAAGCTCAATACTGATTGGCCTGACAATCTTAAATGAAATTTTTTCTATGCCTCTATATCATAATGTTAGAGGATCACTATCTTACATTTATACAATAAATTTGGAAGAATAGCAAAAATGCACATTGGAATCTTTGCTGCACCACAACACCCAAATTTCTATTAATCCACATTCTTAAACTTATATCTAAAACTACTGACGATTTTTCTTATTAACTATGAATATGAGGCAATCCGCCTTGAAAGCGTTAAGTGTTTAATATTTATGCATTCGTTATAACTTCTCTTTCAAGCACTACACACGCTTTTAATTGTATTTATTAACTAATAAAACTAGATTGACTTTAGGTCAACATGGGTGTGATGAGAATCTCGGCGTCAGGGTGGCCATTCCATCATCAGATTTTCATTTATAATTTATCATTATTAATATTAGAATTATGAGCTACACATTTCTATAAGTTCCTTGCACAGTGTACATATATATATATAATGAATAATATAAAAATTAAATAAATTGTAGGCTTTTAGCAAGTGCTTCTAAATATTTAGCATCCTCAAGTGCAAGGCAGCTTTTGGGCAGTTTCTAATCTTGTAATCTTGGAAAATGTCTACACAGGAGCTTTTGACAAACTTAATCGAACAATTCAAGATTTGGAAAAATGATGACCTATAATTTTATTTACTGGAAATGATACAAAAGTCTACAAACACACATTTACATTTTTTTGTGAGAAATTATTTCCTACCATGTAAACTTATAAAGATTATTTATTTTGAAAAACAGCTACGTACAACTTTATTTAGAGGAAATGAAACAAATGTGCATTTATATTTTTTGTGAGAAATGATCTTCCAACAAGTCAAATTTTAACAATCTACATTTATTCCAAGTGGTAACCAAATAGAAAAAAAAGTAATACACATATATTTAACTATGCAATTCTGACCATTTATGAATTGTTTCTTAGCATCACTGTAGTGATGAACTGAAGTTTCTTACACATTGTGCTATGAATGACTACCATCTTTCAACAACCCTGACCAAAAGAGTGCCATTGTTTGGCGGAACTGCAGACATAAAGTGCCAAATTTTAATCATTTAATTTTGAAAAAAAAAACAACAACTACATATTCACTTCGGCAAGAATTAAAGATGGACAATAAATCATGTGTACATGTTATTTTCACCAGATCGATTAGTCTTTCCAGCATTCTTTCATGACATCATAGCATAGTTTAAATCATAAAATTAGCAGCAAAACCAAAATTTTGGGTAACAACTTTCCCCTCATTGGAATATAATTAATATTCACCTACAAAATTAATTAATTTCATTTTTAGCGGATTGTAAATAGGTTTAATTTGGTCTTTATATACACATTTTTTTCTGCTGGTGACGTTCATTGCCACCAGACTAATATATAAGTATTTAAAGTTCTGCACATTTTAGTACAATAACAGTAATAATGAACCCAAAAAAAAAAAAACAACCCACCCCCCCCCTACCACCCCACCACCCCCCCAACCCACCAACCCCCCTCTTTTTTTAAACGTTTTTTTATTTTTAAAAATGAAGAGGATTTAGTTGAGAATTATTAATTAAAGATTGCATATATGAGCTCAGTCGATCTTTTGAGTAACCAAACCAAATACAATGTCCTGAGCAATTTAACCATGCTTACTATTTTAATTATATTAGTAAAAAACAAACAAACCGTAAATTAAAAAAAAGTAACAGCTGAATCTTCACAAAAGTAGAACAATCACACCCAATGGAGATGTATTTGAAGGTATAAAAAAGGACAAATAAAATAATTAACACATTAGCTCTAACAGAATTTAGAAATTAAAATTTTTAAAAAGCAAACCAATCCACCTTTCTTTTTACTTTTTTCAATGCTTATTTTATTAAAAGCATAGAAAAAAGTAAAAAGAAAGGTGGATTGGTTCAATTTTTTATAATTTTATCAATGCCTAAAGAAAGATAAATTAATAAAAATTTTATTCAGTTTAAAATTATTTTGAGATCAATAGCAAAAAAAACAAAATAATTAAAATTATTTTTGTATGAAAAAAAGTAGGTTACTATCATCATCATTTTCAATCCATTGCAGGATGGTCTCTACCAATTCAATCCATCTTCTCCAATCTCTAACCTCTCTTCTTTAAAGCACACCAGTACAATTTCTTATTTCATTCATCCATCTCACATGTGATCTCTTTCGAGTCTTTTACAATCTCTTGGAATCCAGTTTGAGATTTCAACTGTCCATCTATTATTATCTCTTCTAGCAATATGTTCAGCCCAACTCCACTTCAATCTCTTAATTTTTTCAATGATGTCAGTTGTACCTATTTGTTCTCTCATCCCTGTATTTCATTTTCGATCTGTTCTTGTTACTTCTAATATAAATCTTTCCTTGTTTCTTTGAGTAGTCTGAGGTCTCAATAGGGCTCTTTTGTTGAGTGTCCAAGTCTCTGATCCACAAGAACTGGTAACACATATTTATTAAAAACCCATTTCAAACATATAGACATATTTCCTTTTAATATTAAGTTATTTCTACCAAAAGTATTCAAACCAGGTTCCCATCTGTGATAATAATCAGACCAAGTTAATTGTAGTTGGTAACTTTCTAATTCACCATCATCAATTTTTATTTTATTGTTTTGAGAAAATCCATTGAACATTAATTACTTCAGTCTTTTTAACATTTAACTTTAATCCTACTTTCTTATTTTCATGTGATAACTCTTGCAACATTTCCTGAAGCTCTAAAACATTATTTTTTTAAAAAAACTACATCTGCAAAATCTAGGATGACTTAAATAATCTCCATTTATTTTTATTCCCTTAGCTTCCTATTTTAATCCACAAAATATTTTTTTCAAAACTGCTGTAAAAAGTTTTGGAGATATGGAGTCATTTTATCATATACCCTTCTCAATGTTAATCTTTTTAATGTCATTATGTAATCTAATTGTTGCTGTTGCATTTTTATAAATTCTTCAGAATATAATGGTATCCTGGATCTACACCTTGATGATCCAATGCTTTAATCACTGAAGAAATGTTTATAGAATCAAATGCCTTTTCATAATCTACAAATCCAAAACATAATGACAACTCATATTCATTCGTCCTTTCTATAACTTCTCTCAACACCTGGATATGATCTACTGTACTAAAACCACTTTTAAATCCAACTTGTTCTCTTGGTTGGTGGAAATCCAAGGTTCTCTGTAGACGAGTTGTAATTATCTTGGTAAAATTTTTGTATAGAACTGATAGGTCTGTAATTTCTGATATCTTCTTTATCACCTTTTAAATATTGCAGTCTTCCAGTCATCTGATACAGCTTTATCATTTAGACATTTGATATATAACTGCCAAAAAAATTTCTAGTTCTTCACCTGCTTCTTTTAAGACCATCATTTCTGGAGCTTTTCTCTTCTTCATATATTTAATTGCATATCTCATTTCTTCATTTAAAATCCTGGACAATTCAAAAGATATAGCAGTTATAGAAGGTATTTTTTTGTTTTTTATTGTTATATAATTCTTGATAAAATTCTTCTATACATTTCATGATGTCATCACTCCTTTTAGTAATATTTCCATCCTTTTTTCTTATTGCAGAAATGTTTCATACCAATATCAAAATGTTGTTTTATGCTCTTGAGATTTATTCACTTCTATAACTTTCCTTATTAGTTCACAATTATACTATCTTATATCACTATCAATTCTTTTTCACACCATTTTACCAAGTTTGAGATGTTCAATCCTTCTTAATGCATCATTTTTATATAGTTTCATATTCCTTCTTTCCTTTATAAATTGTCGTTTCACAAGAAATTTTACTGGTCAATTGCTTTTTTTTTGTATCAGTTATTTTTGTTGCAGTTTTTATAAATATATCAGTTATCTTCCTATTGATTTCATTCAAAACTGAATTATATTCAAAACCTGGTAATATTTGAAAATGATTTGCAAGTTCTAATTTGAGTTCATTGGACTGTTTCTGAAGATTAGGAAAATCAACTGTGAATATTCTTTTTGTTAATAATTTTGTCTTTCTAGTTTGCATTAACTTGTATCTTACATCTCACTAATCAATGATCACTTCCTGTTATGAATTTATTAAGAACATTGCAATCTTGAAATACTTATTTCTTGTTAATGAAAATGTAATCCAATTCTGCTGTATCTTCATATGGAAGCGTAAACATGACCATTTCTGATAACATTTTTCTCAAATAAGAATTCATAATTTTTTTTTTTTTTGTAAACTGCACAAGTCTATGTCCTCTCATTTCTATTACCATTACCAAATTTGATTACATCACATGACAATTTAAAAATGTTGTCTAGTCCGATCTAAAGCCTTTTAAACATCCATATAAAAATCCTCTACTTCTTCATCACAATGAGAATTTGTTGGGGCATAAACCTGAATTATCAGCAAATTAAATAACTAATCTTACCACTCTGTTCAATACATCATCAATCTCATAATGTTGTTCTTCCACTTTTTATTTACAATGACTTGTACTTCCAATGTTTGTATCTTTGTAGTAATTACTTGTTCACTTTTTAAACATCTTTTCTTCTAACTTCATAAAAGTCCAACAATGTCCCATTAAATATTAGATAGTTCTTCCAATCTTCCTTCACTTGAAAGTGCTCTGCAGTTGCAAGTACCTAAATAAAAGATCATTTTCAAATGGCAACCTGAGTCCGCAATGAGAGGATTCTCAGCACTTTCCACCTTTGTCTACCAACCACTGCTGCTGGTAACTTTACAGTCTTCTGAGAATAATTTATTTTTGTATCATAATTGTAAATATCTATTAGAAAAAAAATTTCATTCACACAGACATTTATTCTGGCTTCAAAAAAACTTTAACTGATATTTCAGTTAAGAGCTGGATCTTAAACCGAGGTTAAAAAGCCAATAAGCTGAACGCACAGGCTAATGCATATTGGTAAGCTGCCCATTCATGTTTGTATACTATATGAATAATCACATAGTAATAACAGCTGCTACGACAAAAATGTATGGAATGCATATTAGGAAATTGCCCTGCTTTGTTCCTTTAATACCTCCGAGGAATCAATGGGTCTTCTTTCAGTTAACAACAAATTCCTTTCTGCAGGTTGTTGTACGGGGATTTAAATATGAAAAGGCTTTAAAATAAAAATTGTTTTTTTTTTTAAAAAATCACTTTTTAAAAATGCCCTTTAGTCCTGAAATGACTGACGAACTCAAGTTTCCTGGCCAAATTCTCAGAAAAACTAAAAGAAAATTTCAGTTTAGTTAGTTATTAAATAGAAACGTTAGATAAGCAAACATTTTGGTGTTGGAATCTCACAATACGATAAATAAAAATATCGTTAGAAATGTTATCCTATGTTTAATTTAACATCGATACTTTAGTAAAACAGACTCAAAATCCTTGAAATAGGTTTATTGATATTTAAGTAAACGAATTAAATACATAAAAATAATCTCTTCACACACAGATAAAATATGTGTGAATTAAAAGAAAATCCCTAATTATGTTATTTTAAAAATAGAAATGCCTAAGGCTATGTAACTCATCCAAACAGCGTAAAGCCAATTTAATAATCTGGAAGATGCAAACTCTAAATTTGGTATTCAATGATAAGAATAGGTTGAAGTTATAAAATAATATTTTTAAATATTCTCATAACCAAAAGTAAAAGTTTAAGTAGTTCGTCTTAAGAATTAAAAATTGTTTTCGCTTGACAGCTTAAGCCGCAAGATGACGCTTTTTTTAATGCTTTTGCCTGCTTCACAGCTGCTCGGTGACAATTGTGGTAATTAAAAATTGTTTACTAATTATTATTAAAATGCAATGTGCTGTAGTAATATTTTTATATGAATCATTATGCATTCTTGCTTATATATCCCGATCATGCATACATTTATATTTACAAATGGACGAAAATTTTAAAAGTGTGAAGTATTTAATAGCGTTATTGTTTAAATGTTCTGCACTTTTTTCTAAATTCATACGTAAAAGAATAAAATACGTAAATGAAATACTCGTCGCGCGTGCGCTTGCTTGTGGAAACATTTGTAAATTATAAATGATAGTTTATTTTTTGATTTTAGTTTTTAAGATTATTTATATAATAGTTTAAATATTTTTAGAAATAGCAATAATGTCATTTTTCAAATCGTCTGAATTTTCTTAAGACTGAACATGAAAGATGATATTAGTTATTCTTCGCCGTTACGTGCTCCATTTTCTAATTTTAGAAATTGTTTTTTTTTGTTATATATGTATAATTTTTTTTTGAGAGAAGGGGTATCTTACTGTAATCAAGATCAGCGAACTTAAATATGTTACAATTATTTATTTTGCAATTATCTAATTAGCTATGCTCTCGTAAAATTTTCTTGAGACGCTCAGCAGTATGACTTGTGATACAGCATTTCTTTTTAATATACTAATTAAAAATAGTTTAAAAGTTAACACATGTCATATTAATTTTAACAATATACAAAAATTGATGTAACGTTTTTTTTTTTTTAAAAAAAGAAAGATTTATCTTATAGTTGGAAATTTTAAAAGTGTGCAAACTTAATTATATTCACAAGCTTATGGATATATCGTAGATATACTATACTTTTCAGGCGACCAAATGTTTAAATCAGCGGTTCTCAACCTGTGGTTCGCGACCTCTTTGAGGGTCGAACAACCCTTTCACAGGGGTCGCCTAGACCATTGGAAAACATATTTTCGATTCATAACAGTAGCAAATTTAAAGGTTGGGGGTCACCACAATATAAGGAACTGTATTAAAGAGTCGCGGCATTAAGAAGGTTGAGAACTACTGGTTTAAATTGAATAGTCAAACTAAATGTTCGGTTTATATGATATTTAGGTTAAAGACTTTTAACCAATGAGAAAAAATTTAGTCTATTGCCAAAAGCATGAAAAGAGTATTACAAAAGCATGGAGTTTATGAAATTTTGTGGCATTTGCAAAGTTTACATAGATATGTGCAATTACCACATCAGTAGTAGAAGAGATGAATATCCTAATGAAATTAAGCAACACTCATCATCATCAGCACTCATTATTATATGGATTCAGATAATATATTGCTTTCTCTAATACCAGGATCGTATTTAAATGTGACATCTGCTAATGTAAGATCAGAGAAGCCATTGAGATACTAAAAAAACAAAATTGTACAATAAACATGATGACAAATGCAAATTTCCTCCGATTTGGAAGAATTTTTTAAATTTTATACATCTCTTTTTTCTATTGGTGGAATTTTAACATTGTTATAAACCAAATGTTTATAGCATGTCAACAACCATCTTTATAATATTCTATACATCACCCAATTGATGGGTTGTGTAATCAAGTCAACATGTCGGTATATTCATTATCATAATCATACACAGAAGAACCCAACAAATATACCATTTGTATATATAGTATGTTGATGTACCTATGTCACAATATTATTACAATTTATGCACATTAAGGCAATACAGTATACAAAAATAAATATCAAAAATATACAAATTATAATTATTAATTTTATAATTAATAAAGTTGATACAATGTTATTCTTTAAAAAAACTTGTAATAATTGAAAATATTTCCATCCTTTTTTTACTTTGAATAGACAAGTTGAATTATTAAAAAGTAAATAACTTATGCCCTCTTTTTTTTTCATTCTTATGATGATGAAATGGAAAAGATGTGACATTAGAAAATTTAAGTTATTTTATTGAAAAAGATTACATCTATATTTGCTTGTGATGTTTTTACAATCTCAGCAAACAGCGATTGTATTGTGATCTAAAACAATATTTAAAAATATGTTTATTTTTTTTCTTATAATTTTTTTTTTGATCTTTAGTATATGTTAATGATAGTAATTTCTGAAAAAGCAGTTATTATTTATAATAATAATTAAATAGTGTATTCAAGGTTTAAAACATAGATTCTTCATCTTTTTATTAGTCTAACATTTTATAGACTTCTGATTCACAATCATCATGCTTCTTTCCATTTCATAAATCTTCTCACAATTTTTTCTGTAATTTCTTTATCTGTTTCTTTTTTCTAATTTTTTTGGATGCCCCCTTTTTCTTTTTCCACATACTATCCAGTTTAATATTTTGTTTGGTGATCTTTCCTGAAACATCTTTTGGACATATTCATATCATTTTAATTGTCTTGTTCTGATATCATCTATTATAGAATGTTCATTATTCATTATTTCTCAAATTATGCATGTTCTCCTTGACCTTCTTGCAGATATTTCATTAACAATCCATTTCTTTAGCCAATTCTTTATCCATTATTGACTTGATTTATTTTGATTGCACAAAATCCCATTTATTATCACTATTACTGGTTTACCCAATATGTTTCATTCTCTTATATCTTCTTTATATCTTCTTATATTCTTCTTTATGTGATCTTCATACCTAAATATTTATATTGCTCACATTTTCCAATCCATTGTCCATCTTCCAATGTAATATTTTATTGTGATTTTTCCTCTATTAATTTTTTACCCATCTAACTTAAATCATCATGATTTTAAGCCAAAACAATTTGATCTTTAATATCATCATCATCATCATTTTCAATCACTATCACTTCATTATAGGATGAAGATTACTTCAAGTTAAATCCAATTTTTCTGATCTATAGCCTCTCTTATCACATCAGTAAATTTCTTTATTTTATCTCTCCATCTTTCTGGGCATATGGATCCAGTTAAGACTTCAACTGTCCATTATAATTTTTTATAGCAATTTATCTAGCCCTGCTCCAATACAATCCAATTTTTTTATATACTATCAGTGATACCCTGTTTTTTTTCTCACCCAGGTATTTTGCTTTTGATTCCTTCTTGTTATTTTTAATATACATTTTGGCATATTTTGTTGAGTACCATTGATGGTTTATCAGACAGAGTGGCAAGATCAGTTATTTAACTTAATAGCAGGTATAATGCGGATAATTCAAGTGTATGTCCCAACAAGTTCTCATAGTGATGAGGAAATAACGATTTTATATGGATGTACAAAAAGCTTTTGATCAGACCAAACAACGCTTTAAAATTGTCATGGGAGACTTTAATGTTAGAATTAGTAAACAATTGTAATATGAAAGTGCTGTATTTGGTTATGGTGATAAAAATGAAAGAGGACATAGATTTGTGGTGTTTGCAGAAAAAGAAAAACTTTTTATTATGAATTCCCTTTTGAAATGGACATGAAAGTAGGAAAATGATGATGCAGCAGAATTGAATTATATTTGGACTATCAGAAAAAATATATTTTTTAACTTTATAATGTTTTTGATAAATTCAACACAGGAAGTGATCATTGATTAGTGAGATATAAGATACGTGTTAATACAAAACTAGAGAGAAACAAAGCAAAGCAAAACTCCATATAGTAGTGCCACCTGTGCTAAACAGAGTAATCAATGGATGCCAGAAGGCTTGTGCATAAAATCCCTATCCAATGCCTACTCATCCAATATCCCCAGACTAGTTTCTGGCTTGTGGCCTTTGTCAGTGATGAGCTTTGGATCTGAGAGCACTGCATCTAGATCTTAGGATCTAATGCAACCCTCTAACAACCACCTTTTATCTCTACTTAACTACAAAACTATGAGCATGAAATTGAAAACACAAAAAATATTTTCAATCTAAGCTCAATAGCCTATATAGTCATATAGGTCTGAACTCAGTTCAGCACCCATACATTTTGGTGTCTTTGGCTCTTTAACAACCATAGCCACCACTACCCTATTAGGCAGGATTGGTGTTAAACCAGCAAGCATCACATGATCACATCTCCAGTACTAGCACATAATTGTTTATAAACAAAGCAAAGCAAAACTCCATATAGTAGTGCCATATAGTAGTAGTTTGATCATGTGATGCTCGCTGGTTTAAAACTAGAGAGACAAACATTATTAAGAAAAACAATATTTACAGTTGATATTTCTAGTCTTTTAAAACATTCCAATGATTGTAAATTACTTAGATTTGAACAAAATCTATAGAAAGATAAACTAATACACTTTTAAAAACTGCAACAAAGATAGCTAATACAAAAAAGCAGCAATTGATCAATAAGATTTCTACTGAGATGACATTTTATGGAGAAAAGAAGGAAAAGATATAAAAATGATGCATTAAGAAGGATTGAACATCTAGGATTTTGTAAAATGGTGTAAAAAAGATTTGATAGCAATATAAGAAAGTATAATTGTGAACTAGCAGAGAATAATAGTCTGAAGAGTGTAAAACTACATCTTGGTATTGGCAAGAAACTTATTTCTGCAATAAGAAAAAAAGGTGGAACTATTGCTAAAAAGAGAGATGATAACATGGAATATTTAAAATAGTTCTATCAAGAATTATATAGCAATAAAGAACAAGAGAGAGTATCTTTTGCAACTACTATATTTTCTGAATTGTCCAAGGTTTTAAATGAAGAAGTAAGACACACAGTTAAATTTATGGAGGGAAAAACTCGAGGTGATGATGAAATTAAAAGAAGCAGATGAACTAGAAACTTTTTTTGGGAAAGTTATATATCAAATGTCTACATGATAAAAATGTGCCAAAATAATTGAAAAAATGCAGTATTAATATTAATATTTAAAAAGATGATTACAACTTGTCTACAGAGAACTTTGGATTTTAACTAATCAAAATAGAAAGAACCAATGAATATGAGTTGCCATTATATTTTGGATTTGTAGATTATGAAAAGATATTTGATTTTATAAGCATTTCTTCAGTTACTAAAGCCCAGAATATTGCATATTCTGAAGAATATTTATAAAAATGCAACATCAACAATTAGATTACATAATGATACTAGGAAGATTGACATTGGAAGGAGTGTATGATAGGTGACTTCTTATCCCCAAAACTTTTTACCGCAGGTTTGCAAGAATTATTTTATGGATTAAAATGGAAAACAAATTGAATAAAATTAAATGGAGTTTATTTAAGTCACCTAGATTTTGCAAATGGTGTAGTTGTTTTTGCAAACAACACTTTAGAGCTTCAGGAAATGTTGCAAGATTATCAGATGAAAGTAAGAAATTAGGTTTAAAGGTAAATGTTAAAAAATAATTGTTGTTCAATGGATTTTCTCAAAAGATGAAAATGAAGATTGATACTGATGAGTTAGAATAAGTTAACTTTAGAAGTTAATTTCTTCAAAATTTTGGTCAGATTATTATTATTACAGATAGAAACATAATGAATAAAGTTAAGCATAGAATTAAAATTGGTTACATTGCTTTTGGTAGAAATAACTTGATATTAAAAGAAAATATGCTACATAGTTGAAAAGGAAGATTTTGTGTTTTACTAGTTCTTACTTATGAATCTGAGACTCAAACTGTTAACAGAAAAGCAATATAGAGACTTCTGATCATTCAAAGAAGTGTGGAGAGATGAAAAATGCAATAAATCAGTGAATGAACAAACAGGTGTTGAAAGGGTTTAAAGACAAGTGGAATTGGACTGGATATATTTCTAGAAGAGATGATAATAGATGGACAATTGAAATCTTAAATTGGATTAGAAGAGATTGTAAAAGACCTAGAAAGAGACCACATGTGAGATGGATAGACAAAATAAGGAAATGTGCTGGGGTGATGTGAAGAAGAGAGTCTAGAGATCAAAGATGGACTGAACTTGGAGAGATGCTCATCCTGCATTGAATCAATAGTGGTTGAAAATGATTATGATAATAAGTCTGCAGTCTCTGACTTGGACATTTTTTAAAAGTCTAAGTCTTAGATCTATAAGAAATGCATCTATTAAAAAATCTTTCTTTTCAAACATATAGACACATTTGTTTTTTTAATATTAAATCATGTTGCATTTCATATATTATATTTCCTCCTGCGTTTTAATAATCTGCCAAATGTATTTATAGTTCTCATCTTCTAATTAATGATTATCAGTCTTTATTTTTTGTCTTCTGAGAAAATTCATTGGATTTTCTAATATTTATCTTTAGTCTTTCATTTGGTAACTTTTGCAAGATCTGAAGCTCAGAAGCACTATTTGCAAAAACATCCATAACATCTACAAAATCTAGTCGACTTAAATAATTACCATACATTTCTATTCACTTAATATTTTAATTCACAAAATACTTCATAAAAAACTGCTGTAAAAAGTTGGGGAAATATGGAATTATCCTACGATACATATTTATTAATGTTAATCATCTTAGTGTTACAATGTAATCTAATTACTGCTGTTGCATTTTGATAAATATTTTTCAGAATATGACCCTTGGATCTGTATCTTGTTGGTTCAAAATTTTAATCACTGTAGGAATATTTATACATTTAAATGTCTTTTCATAATCTACAAATCCAAAGCATAATCATTCCATATTTATTAGTCCTTTCTATAACATTTTTAAATCCTCGGATGTGATCCATTGTGCTAAAATAACTTTTAAATCTATCTTGTTCATTTGGTTAATTACAGTCCAAAATTTACTTTAGATTAGTTATAATTATCTTGGTAAAAATTTTAGATAAAACTGATAAAAGATTGTTAAGTCTCTTTTTAATATCTTATTTATTATTTTTCTTAAATGTTATTCAACATTGTTAGCTGAGAGGTCAGCACAGCCACCTTGCAAGCAAGCAGTTGCTTGCAGACAGTTGTTGTGGGTTCGCTTCCCAGCCAATGCTATATGTGCCGATCAAAATCGTGTATTCATTCAACAAGACCAATAATCCAAGCAAAAGTACCTTGAATCAACCATGCATAAGATAAATATGTCAGGACAAGGATGAATCCTAACCTATTTGCCTAAACTATTGCCTCTCTGACTAATGGATAACATTTGTGCTGACACTAGCAGTGCTTGGTTTTATTCCGTCCCAGCTAGAGGTCATGGTTCACATAGAGACTCAAAATAATGAAGGGTTTATATGAAAAATCAATGATTTAATGGATTCTGATGATTGCAGAATGGTACAGATATGATTTGATCGATTACTAATGGTTTGAACCATAATAATGATAATTCTTTATGGCAATATTACAAAGAAGTGAATGAAGTGAATTTAAATCAAAGAAATATTTAAATAAATAGAGTAATTAACCTTAGAGATTGGAAGTGATGACAAACTAAGCTTATTTAAAATAACAATATTATAGGAATTTATTAAGGAATTTAGTACAAAATAAGTTATCTTTGTTTATACAACTTGGTTATTTTCTTTAATTCGTTTTGATGTGGCTTTGACAAACAATGTAAAAGTTTGTTAATTGGTTGGCCAAAACCAATCAGCAATAAAATATTATTAGCCCTCTTCAAGATATTACAAATAAATCTGTTTTATATATATATATTACAAGACATGAAAGATGGGTATTTAAAACACTAATACATTTAAAATCATGTGTATATAATGAGTGTGGGAAGCAAAATAGTTCTTAAATAAATAATTGACAATTATACAGTCAGATTTAATTAATAACGAAATTTGTTTGTGAAAGACGTGCCATCATGGCAGAGAACATTTCAGGTTTCATAAATAAATATATATATATATATATAATGATAAAGGCAATACGCTATTATAGATTACAACAAAAATAAATGAGGTCTGTTATGAACCTCTGGGTGGCTTTACTAAAAGAAATTCCTGATATGTACAGGTAGATAGAGAAATGTTGGCCCTCCAGCCAAAGCATGTCTCTGAATAATAAAATATTTTTGATGTGCTGGACTTCCCATACACATCTTAATGGCAATGCCTGAAAAGAATCCCTTGGTATGAACTATGTCTACTTTGAGGTAGTGTGAAAGATTGGACTGGTCATAGTTAAATTTCCGAAGGTTCTGAGGAGTAAGTAGCAAAGCAAAATAATAATAAATGAATGGTTGTAGCTATAAATACATAATGCCTTAGACATATATAGATAGATAATGTATCACTAACAAAATTAATAACTTAATTTCTAATTAAACTATTTCCCTACCATAATGGAAGGTCCCAGAAACCTTAGGCATTTACTAAATGGATCATAATTTACAATACAAAAGGACGGCAAGAATTAAAACTAAAATATAAATTGCTTTCCACACGTTCCAAATATTTCATTTTATTAATAAGTTATTAAATAGTTTATGAAAGATTACAAAATAAGACTTTTAATTAACATAGACGGGGCATTGAATATCAAACTCACTTCTGATGAAGTTTGACAATATAAAGCATAATAAATTATACATCAAATTTTTTACTATTTTGACAAATAAAAATATATATGTATGAAACGTATATTGACAAAATGCTATAATAGATTTTACTTAATTGATTCACTAAAATTCTTTATTCTTTCAGAAATAATTACAGGGCTATTTTAAATGGGAGGCAATAGTAAGATACTTTTAAAATAAGTCATTCAAAATAAATTTATATATGATATACAAAACTAAATGAGCTTTCTATTAATTAATTTATGGGAAGTAAGTCTCCTGTAATGATTTTGACTGGAAAAATAAGAGGGAGAGAATTTAAAGTTAATAGCTCATTGAATTTTGTACTTGGAAATTTCAGTAAGTCAAATATTCTAAATAAACCAAAAATTAATTTAATTTGCCGCATCAAAATAATGTGAGATTTTTAGAAGAATTGATATTTTAAATTTAAGAGAAAAATTAAAAGACGCATTTTAAACCAAGCTGTATAAACATTACACAGATATATAAAATATAAATTAATATTGATTTGGAAAACAAGTCAAATAGAATCAATGGCTTGCGGCGAATTGGATGTTACCTCAGAATCAATCAGTAGGCATTCCATGCCTTGAAACAGGCAGTTAATACAGTCAGATCATTTCAGGTTTCCTCGACACAGACAGTCTCCGGCTAGATGTTGAAAGCACTGGAAAGGCATTGATGGACTGGTGGGACAGAGCTCCGGGAAGCAATGGTCGATCTTTTTAGCCAGTCATTCTTTAATCACGATGTACTAAATCTAAACTACTCTCTTCAGTTAAAACTCAATCAATAAACTCCAATAATTTTCCACTATTTATGTGTTCTGGTCTTATCTACAGGATTCAATCTACAGTGACAACTGCCAATTGAAATTGCTCTAAGCGGACCTCTGAGGTTGGTGCCTGCTTTGGAGGGAAGTCTATATATAATTCTGCATTAACATGCCCCAAGGGTTGATTTGCTGATTAAAAAAAAAACAAGCATATTAAGTTTATCAGTCATTGTACTAACAAAATCTATTTAATTAAGGCTTAGATTGACAAAAATGTAGATTTTATTCGGAAAAATTTTAGGAAATTGGTACAATGACTTTCAAACTTATTCTTGACATAAACTTAAGCAGAAATTTACAAAACTTTTCAACTATTACATTATTCAGATAATTGACTCTCTAATTACATTGATTAAAAGATAAATATAAAATGTTACCAACTGATTAATTGAAGAAAAATGAACTTTAATAAGGAATTTGAAATATTTGTAACATTTTATAGCTATCTAGGATTTAATTCAATTTAATGAAAGAAACACAAAATACATTTTTACAAATATAAAATAAATAAACTAATATAAAAAGGTTAGTTTTAATTATAAAATAAGATTAATGAAATATAAAAGATTATAATATTGCTTAAAATATACTACTACCTATTATGAGATGGGTGTCAGTTAATAAAGATTGGGTTCAAACCCAGACTAGTGCTGATGACATTGGCACTAGGTGAAGCAGAAATATGTACTATATTTCCAGCTTCATATGACATATTAAAAAAAAATGTTATCATTTAGTCATTTGGGATATAGGTTTGACAACAGTTTTCTATTTCTCCACCTCATTCTTTTAAGGTATGATTAATAATTTCATCATTTCCTGAAACTTTTGCCTTTTTCATAGATTTAATTGTGTCCTTTTGGTGATTTAGAAGAGGTAGCAATTGTAGTTATTTTGTTTTCTTGATCTTTATTATGCCATAATTCTTGTAGAACTCTTGCTCACATTTTATGCTGTCACCCCTTTTTTTTTAGCAATAGTTCAATTTTTTCTTATTGCTAAATAATTTTTCTTCCAATATCAAAATATTGTTTTATACTTTTGAAATGTTTATTCTCTTTTATATTTCTCCATCCAATTAACAATTATAATTTCTTATATCTTATTAACTTTTTCATAACGTCTTACAGAATTTTAGATATTCAGTTCATTTTTAAATATTTTCATATTTCATCTTCATACATTGGGATATCTCTATTGATAATTTATTGTTGAATTGCTACTGTTTTGTATCAGTTTATAGCAGTCTTTTTGGAAAATATCAGTTATTTTCTTAGCAGTCTTGGAGTGATTCTGAAGATTTAAATATCAACTATTAATAATATCTTCCATAATAATTTTCACCTCTAGTTTTGCATTAATACGTATTTCACATCTTACCAGTTAATGATCACTTCCTGTACTCAATCTATTAAGAACATTGCAATATTGAAACACATTTCCTGTTTGTCAAATATAATCTAAATCTGTTGAATCTTTATTTGACTATTTCCATGTTCATTTTCATTTAGCATTTTTATCTGAAAAAGAATTCATAATATACAGTTATTCTTTTTCTGCAAATTCCACAAGTCTATGACCTTTCTCATTTCTGTCACTGTGTTCAAATTTACCTACTACAACATATAATACTAAATTATCTATGCACTTTACTACTGTTACACAATGCTTTATTTACCACCCTCTTTTACAGTTTTCATTGTCCCAGCAATCTTCTTCAGAACTTTTGTAACTCCTAACTTCAACTGTTTACCTACAACCCTTTCATTCTTTAATCATTTTCCAATTTTGGCATAAAAGTCTCATGATAATTTTAAAATATTGTTTGGTGTTATGAAAAACGTTTTGTACATCTATATAAAAATCTTCTTTGTTACAATGAAAATTTGTTGGGTTATAAACCTAATTATCTGCATTTGGTATTTTTCATTAAATTGAAAAATATTACCACTCTGTCTGATATATTATCAATCTCTATATCATTTATAATAAATCCCACTCTACTTTGTCTCTGATATTTGCGACTATGTGGTAAAGTGTATGCCCATTTTTCAAATCATTTGTCTCTTCACCTTTTAATTTCACAAACTCCAATAATGTTCCATTTAATATTAGACAGGTTTTTAAAATTCATATAGTCTTCCATTACTGATCTGTACTCATAGGTATGTAAATAAAAGATCATTATTGCATGGCACCATGAGTTTGTTTTATTATTTTGAAGAGGGATTCCTCTTTTCTTACAATTTCTTTTTCATATTTTAAAGGATCATTTTAGATACAATTAACATCCCTTTTTGAACTCCTTGGTTCGCTTTGTATTATCTGAAATCATTTCTGCTATTTACTTATGTCTATATTTTATTAGATAATTTCTTATCTGCTTTAAAAGACTCATACTCATGTTTGTTAATTCCAGTATTTCCCACAATCTTTTGAAAAGATCTTATATTTTAAATTCTATAAACAAAAATATATATCTTGATTTCTTGCCAACTTCTTATCTCTTACTTGGATCATACATTGTCAATTTTCCTTCTTTGGAATCTGTGTGTTATTTATTTCCAAACTCCTATATTCATATTTAAATCTCTTTTTCAGAATTTTTATATATCTGGTGATTTGATGAATTAGTAATTGCTATTTAAACAGGCGAAACTCACTATACGCATTGCCACACACAGCAAGCTAGAGTAATCAATGGATTCCAGAAGGCTTGTGCACAAACTCCCTATCTAGTGCCTATTTATCCAATATCCTCAGACTAGTTTCTGGCTTGTGGCCTTCATCAGTGAGGAGCCTTGGATCTGAGAGCACTGCACCTAGATCTTAGAATCTAATGCAACCCTCTAGCAGCCATTTTATCTCCACTTAACTACAAACTATGAGTCTTAAATTGAAAACACCTTAATATTTTCAATCCAAGCCCATCAACTTATATAGTCATATAGGTTTGAACTCAGTTCAGTACCCATACATTTTTTACTGACGAAGGTCACAAGCCAGAAACTAGTCTGGGGATATTGGATGAGTAGGCACTAGATAGGGATTTTATGCACAAGCCTTCTAGCATCCATTGATTACTTTAGCTTGCTGTGTGTGGCAATACGCATAGTGAGTTTTGCCTGTTTGAATAACAGTTATAAGCAAGCATGTTAATTGCTATTTGTCATAATTTTCATGATTGCACTTTCTTCTTTTGTGTACAAAAGCTTTTAAAAAAAACTTTTTAAAATTGTCTCTGTAAATTTTGCTAAAAAGTTTGATCTGTTTTCTAACATCAATGAATTTTGTTACATATTTTAAATAAAAGTTTTAAAACTAATGTAAATGATTAAACCACTAAACATCTAGGTGCAGTTCTCGCAGATCCAAGGCTCCTCACTAATGAAGGTCACAAGCCAGAAACTAGTCTGGGGATATTGGATGAGTAGGCACTAGGTAGGGATTTTATGCACAAGCCTTCTGGAACCCATTGATTACTCTGGCTTGCACTGAGTGGCACTACTGTATGGAGAGTTTTGCCTGTTTTAATGTAAATGATATATACAATGTATTAAAAAATTTCATATACATAAACTATTATTAACTTAAAAAAAAATTATTTTATGCACAAGTCATGAATACATATAAAGTAGATTATATTATGAAAAAAAAACACGCACGTTTACACACACACACACACAGCATGCCTTCTGTGCCTATGGTAAATTTTATATACAGTCAACAAACTACATTGCGATATTTAGTGATTTATTCTTAAATAAAACTTAATTAATAGGTATGCTCTTTTGTGCATGTCTTTGTTCATAGTGTTATCTAGATTGTTTATCATAAGTATAAGTATGAATACATGTCTTGTGCTTAAAGCAATTTTATTAGCTGCTAATAATTTATGTATATGATTTTTTTTTAAAGATATTGTATATATCTTTTATATTAATTTTAAAACTTTTATTTAAAATAAAAATATTCATTGCTTCTTCATATATAACACAATCCTTTGATGTTAGAAAACAGATTAACTTAATCTTTTTAGTATAATTTTTAAAACAATTTTAAAAATAGCCTTTAAAAGTTTTTGTATACAAATTGAAATTTGTCTTAGTTTTAATGTACACTTTACAATATTGATTTTTCTTTTTTTGCTTTAGTTAAACAAAAATATAAATAGGTTGATGTTTCTTTTATAAAAAAATTTATTAATACATTGATTAATAATTACAAAAAAATAAACCTAATACAAAAGTTTCATATTTAAGTATTAAAACTATTTAAGTACTCCGGGGGGGGGGGTAGATAAAAATGGCCATCTATATTTAACTAATAAATAATTGACATTAATATGAAAAAGTAGAAAAGCATTGTTTGCAAATTTGTTAAAAATAATTTTTTAAGAATCTGATTTGTGAGTTATGGACTTCCTTACTATTGACTAACTTAATAGAAAAAGGGGTTTGAACTCGCCATCATTAATGCCAAAAAAACTGATTGCTGGTTAAAATTAGGGAAACAAATATTGTTAGAATTTAAATAGTTCTTTTTTTTTTTTGCCTAAAGATTTTTCCTTTTTTTTTTTTATAATAAACAAAAAGATTTGTAATAAAATTCAATAGATATCTTTTAGGCAAATTAGTTTTAATATATACTTGTTAAATATATCTATTTTTTAATATTTGATTTTTTTGGGGGGATGTGATTTGCTATTTTTTTTTGCCATTTCTTAGTTACTAATATTTTTGATAGTTGATTTCAAGAGTTGTTTGGATTTTTTGGTCATGTGATTATGCTTATTTCTATGACAGTTATGGGTTTTTTTTGATGAGAATTGCAATTTTTAAACAATACTGGACAAAATAGCTGGAACATTTGTATAAATGATGGTGAGTATTATCTGACATTTTCCAGTGATTTGTTGTGTCAGCTGTAGTTTTGGGGCTTCCTTTAGAAACAAAAATGACAGAGAATGTATTTTAAATCAGTACCAAATTATGCAAATTTGTAAGATAATTTTCATAATTACTGAATATTGTTTAATATAATCTAAGGATACTTCTTAGAAAAATATGAATTCAAAGTTTTACAGATTTCAATCACATTTTTTCTTGGTAGTTTTAGTCATTTTTGCTTCATAGTTTTAATTCAAGGTTATTTATTGTCCAGATTTCAATTGCATTTTTGCTTCATTCATATATTTGTACTTTTGAATTACTACAGTTCTTTTGATTTTAAGTGAGTAAGTATACGTAGTTTTTGTTTTTTCCTTTTGATTTTCTTTTCATAATTCCCTAATTAATTGGGCTGAAAAAATATGTTGGAATGGATGTAGTATGAGCTTTTACATACATACTTCAGACAAATAATGGCATTGTAACCTTCAAGGTTGTAACAGTAAAATTGGCATTCATAAGGGAACATGGTTGTAGGGTTCGAGAATTCCATTCCACCTGTGATCCATTTCATTTACAGTTGCACTCACAAATTAAGCTCTATAGAATGGGGAAAAATAAAGCTTGGCTTAGCGGATAAAACCGTAATTGATTGGAACAACTACATGCAGAAAATTTGCATCACTACCATGCTGCAACGAGAAACATGTAAAATTAGCGGTCCTAACAAAATAGTCGAAATTGATTAGAACCTTTTTTCAAAAAGAAAAAATCAAACCAGACGGATTCATTTGCATACTGAATGACATCAAAAAAAATTTTCTGCCAGAATGAAAAATTAATAAATAATGTAATTTATATTTCTGCATTTTGTGAATATTTTTTTTTTTTTTGGTTTTTGAAAAGTAGATTCACTTATTACCATTTTTGGGGGAAATCTCATTCAGGCAGTATACTGCATAATCACATGTTAAGCAAAACTCCATTTGGGGAGGGGGGGGTGTTAGTTGTCTCGATTTTGGACCAGAAAAGTTGATCCACTTAAAATAAAGCAGAAAAGACAAATTGTTTGTTTCATCATGACAATTCCTGTTATATATTACCTGGTAAGTACTGTATATGTGTATACTTTAAGTTTTTTTTTTGATAATATTTCAGACTTTTTGTAATTTAGTGATTGTTTTGTTTTGTTTGTTTTTATTTAAAGTAACATTTGGGAATTGTATAATGGCATGACTTTTTTTTACATAATTTTGTATGTCAAATCAATATTTTTAGTGTTGTTAAAAATGTACTTATTAAGATCGAATATTTTGATCCACTTAACAGACAAATTGATTGTTTTATCATAACAATTACTGTTATATATTACATAATATGTACTGTATATGTATATTTTAGGGTTTTTTGGTAATATTTTAGAATATTTTTGTAATTTAGTATTAACAGACAAATTGATTGTTTCATCATGACAATTCCTATTATATATTACATGATAAGTACTGTATATGTATATCCTACTGTATATGTATATCCTGATCATATTTTTATATATTACATGGTTACAGACCCATCAGCATTTTATCAGTTTTATACAAAATTTTTACCAAGATAATGACAACTCATCTACAGAGAACATTGGATTTCCACCAACCAAGAGAACAAGCTGGATCTAAAAGTGGTTTTAGTACAGTAGATCATATCCAGGTATTGAGAGAAGTTATAGAAAGGACAAATGAATACAGTTGCCATTATGCTTTGGATTTGTAGATTATGAAAAGGCATTCGATTCTATAAACATTTCTTCAGTGATTAAAGCATTGGATCATCAAGGTATAGATCCAGGATATTGTCATATTTTAAAGAATATTTATAAAAATGCAACAGCAACAATTAGATTATATAATGATACTGGGAAACTCAACATTGAGAAGGGTGTAAGACAGGGTGACTCCATATCTCCAAAACTTTTTACAGCAGTGCTGCAAGAAGTATTTTGTGGATTAAAATGGGAAGCTAAAGGAGTGAAAGTAAATGGAGATTATTTAAGTCATTTATATTTTGCAGATGATGTAGTTGTTTTTGCAAATAATGCTTTAGAGCTGCAGGAAATGTTGCAGGAGTTATCAGATGAAAGTAGGACTAAGGATAAATGTTAAAAAGACTAAAGTAATGTTTAATGGATTTTCTCAAAGTATGAAAATCAAGATTGATTATGATAAGTTAGAAGAAGTTAACAGTTACAAATACCTTGGTCAGATTATTAATACAGATGGAAACGTAATGTATGAAATTAATCATAGAATTAAACTTGGTTGGAGTGCTTCCTTTTCAAAAACATAAGCATATTTCCTTTTAGTATGAGACTTGGACACTTAATAGAAGAGCAATACAGATACTTCAGACCACTCAAAGAAGTATAGAGATATGGCTAAGAGAACAAACAGGTGTTACTGACCTCATTGAAAAAATTAAAAGACTGAAGTGGAGTTGGGCTGGACATATTACTAGAAGAGATGATAATAGATGGACAACTGATATCTTAAACGGGATACCAAGAGATTGTAAAAGATCCAGAAAGAGACCACATGTGAGATGGATAGATGAAATAAGAAAGTGTTCAGGGGTGATGTGGAGAAGAGAAGCTAAAGATAGGAGGAGTTGGACTGAACTTGGAGAGACCTTCATCCTGCAGTGGATTGGTAATAGTTGATGATGATGATGATGATGAAGTACCGTATGTGTATATTTTAAGGTTTTTTGGTAATATTTTAGAGTATTTTTGTAATTTAGTAATTGTTTTAGTATTAGACCTGCAGTGCTTTTTTACATACATATTTAGGCTTCTGATAACTTTGTAAATCTTGAGAAAATATAATGTACACGTGGTCCAATGTACACATTATTTTGGTCATATCAAAAGATTGAAAAGTTGTTAGTGGATTGATATGAATGTGAAAAGGCAATGCAGGTCTAGTACATGTTGCAGGTCTAACCATAATTACCTTCTGTAATATCTTAGTGGCAGAGTTTATTAAACAGATTTTAATTGTTGAACTGCTTTCTTGGCAAGATCATTAAATTCAGAATGATATGACAGTGTAAATACTTAGCTTATATATACCCATAAGAAAACTCCTCAAATTGTTCAGGTACAAAGCCAGTTCCATTGTTGGTCACAATAGTTTGAAGATAACCATAATCTGCAAAGATCGCTGACAGTACTCTAAGGATGCTCTTCATCCGCTGGGAATATGAGTCCATAACTATTAAGGAAATATAAGTATTCATTGGTCCAGTATGGTCTAGGCCAAGATTCCAGATTTTTTGATAGGATATACAATTTTTCACCATTTGTTCAATTTCTTGGTTCTGTGAATTCCTAAAAGATCTTAATAGAATAAGGTAATTTAATGCTTTTGGCCTTCTGTAGGAAAGAGAACACAACCAGTTATCAATATGCAATCATTACAAGTTGATAAACTCTCTTGCACATCCCAGATAGACTTTACAGATTATTAGGATGTTTATCTAGATAACCTAGCTTAATTCACTTCATTAACATTGCATATCTAGGGTCCTTTCTTTTCCATTTAGCTATTATCGAACTGTTTATTAATTGAGAGTTCATAGAATCAATAGAATTGATTTCTATCAGTTTTAGTTGACTCTTATTAGCATTATGCAAACTTAATAAATATTTGCACAGCCAATCTCTTTCCAAGCTTAAATAATTTCGTAATCATATGCTGCTAGCATATTTAAACAGTGTAACATATATTGGCTTTTATGTTCTGGACTTTTTTATTAGTATCAAATATTCCCAGTAGTGGACAATGATCACTACAAATTTGAAATTTCTGTCCATAAATGTATTGATGTAATTGTCTTATGACAAGATTATAGTTCAAACCCTCCTATTAAGCTGACTGCAGTTTTTCTCAGCTTCCAACAATGTTCTTGAGACATATGCTATAGGATGATTTCCATAGCAAAGGTGGATTCCATATTCCAATGCATCCATTATAATTATCCTATCCAGGTCATTCCAATAATGTGTGAGGAATTTGATTGGCTGTAAGCAGGCCTTTAGCTTTTTGGAAACATATCATGTTTTTCAGACCATTTTCATCATTGTCACTTTTTTTAATAATTTATATAAATGCGGTAACATGTGAGACTTTCCTTTAAAAATAGGCAAGTAACAAATAGGGTCATAGATCACATGACCCCAAGACATCTCTCAAAAAAAGTTCAATAGACATAAAAATGCCTACAAATATTTTACATTTCTTAAATTGCTCAGCATTATCAGGGTTAGGATATTTTTTATTTTTATTAATAAATAATTATCTCCGATGTCCAGCATGTACATTTAGCAATATTTACTTCACTCCTATTCCCCCCAATTTGAAACAGATTTTATTTACACATATTGCCAGTTCACACTCAGATTCAATGGTAACCAATATATCGTCTAAGTATGGCACGACTTCTACGCCACAAAGTAAATTATCCATTTTAGCTTGGAAAATATTAGTCATGGCTGTAAAGCAGAACAACAACTTATTGCATTTTTAAAGATCCAAGAGTAGTGATATTTAATAATTCCGTCAGTTACAAAGATTTGGTGTAAAGCGGACTTTAAATCTATTTTTGCAAAAAAACGAGGCTTATTTCAATGACGGTAGTAATTCATATACGCTAGGAATGAGGTAGATTCCTTTATTGATAAGTTTATTTGACATAAGATGGCAATCTCCACATAGGTGAAGATTTCTTTCCAGTTTTATAATAACTACTACTACAGTAGTCCAAGATGAATCTTCTATTAGTGTTAATATGCCTTTATGAATTATCTCATTGATAGTCCTTTTTATTTTTTCTTTAATGTGAATGGAACTTTACATGGCTTGCATACAATTGGGTGAGTGTTCTTTATTAGTTCAATGCCGATTATTAATATCAATAACTTCGCTGGCCCTGATCTGAACAACTGATGGTACTTCTTTCTAACTACTGCTTCCAATTGTACTCCCTTGAATAATGTTAATGTGAATTCCCAAAAGATGAAACCAGTTTTTGCTTAGTAAAGGGTTAAAATCTTTATTGATATATAGTGGTAAAAATTTTCCCTTAGAATTTAATTTCATTGGTATCTTCCTTTTTCTATACATCTTTATCTTATTTCCATTTACGTTTGTAACGATAACATCAGTTTTCAAGAATAATTTTTCTTCTGGCATCTAACACCAATTTTCATTGTCTTTATATGATAATAATGAGAGACCTACTCCACTGTCAACTTCCATAGTAACTTTTTGCTCAAATATATTCACATCCGTCAGCATATAATTCATGTCATTTAATTTCTTTATACTGTATTTATTTCTTACTCCCCCTCCCCCAGATTTATAGTCCAACATTATTTTTTTATTACCATTCCTCTTTTTATTGTAGCAAACCCATGCTAAATATTCTGTTGTTTTACAAATATTTTAAATCTGCAGTTTTTCTTAAAATGGCAATTTTTGCTGCAGCTGGAATATCAAAATATTTTTTATGCTCCAGTAGTCCTGTCTATTTATATGTTTTTTTTTATTTCAATTGTATGTTTATCCATTTGTTTAGAGAATAGAAATTCTGAAGTGTTTTTTTTTTCATGTGTCAAAGCATCAGCCAGGAAGCGAACCCACGACAATGGCTTGTAAGGCAGCTGTGCTGACCACTCGGCCACTAACGCTTGACAGTAATTCCGAAATGTTATCTAGTACAGTGGTTTTCAACCCTTGGTCCGCGGACTGGTGCCAGGCTGCAGGAAAGTTTGTAATAACAAAATAATAAGAGTTTAAACTTTTAATTAATATAAACAATTTTTATTTATTTTTTCATCTCATTTTTACCCAATTAAAAAAAAAAAACAGAACGAAAACAAAATCTAATCAATCATACATAAATTAATTTGTTTTTTTAGTTATCAAAGATGTTTTTGGGGGGAGAGGGTAGAATTAAATTTTTTATTACTTTTCTAAAAAAATTCAAAATTCAAAAAAAAAGTTTTTTATTATATAAACTCCATATATATATATAATTCTATCTTGTATATTTAACATTGTTGTTTTGATCAGTTATAACAATTATGCTCATCTAAAGCTAAGCAGTTTACATCTTTAAGAAAATTTATCTATAGACTTCTGCTGGTCCGCGAAACCTTATTTTTGCCGGGCCGCAAAACCTTATCCTTGTTTTTACCGGTCCGCAGGTGTGAAAAGGTTGAAGACCACTGATCTAGTATATGACACATTTTTCTATTGTGTGTATATATATAATTATTCACTTAATAATACTTTTCTAAAGTCATCGTCTATCATTCCATATAATAGTTGGCCTAATAACCTAATCCTAATCCTTTGCTAATATCGACAGTGCTTTTTCATAATCCTGATATATTTCACAAGGCGGTTGTTTTCTATTCGTTAATCTCAGTCATGCCACACATTTAGTCATCACAGGTATGCAAATTTAATTTTTCCTACAACTCTTGATATGGAACTTTTTCAGGGGTCCTAAGGTCACAGCTTTGATTGGCCAGTTGCATTACATCTTTTCTCACTAACCACATAAGCATACTTACTTTCATTTCTTTGTCCTCTCTTTTATTTATGAACATGTATCTTTCAATTTGGTCCACATAACTCTTCGAAGATTCAGCATTCTCCGTATCGAATTCATAAATGTTACTGCTTAGTGATATCCTTTTTCTTGATTGCCTGATCAGCTATTTTCATGTCGATTTCTATCAATCTCATGTAGATCTACATTAGTGACATTTTGCTATGTTTCATTGGATATTTTTCCATTGCTGACTGGACTATTTTGCTATGTCTCAAGGATATTATTATCTCAATATCTGTCAAGAGAGCATAATAACTTTAAATAAACTCACACATAAGTTAAAGTAGCAAATCAAATGTATTCAATGTCAAATAGCAAAATAGAAAAAGAATAAAGAATATATAACAATTATAAATTTCTTTATACATTTCTAAAGACTATAGATAAGCTTCTACCCATATGTGTCAATTTTTACACAATTGCAGTAGATAATTATAATCCATTTGAATTGCATCTGAAATGAAGACAGTTTTCGTCATCTATTCTATTAGCAAAGATCTTAAACTTTGGCAGTTATCATGTCAACAGTATTCAAACTATCCACTACTCTTTAGATGCAAATCATATTCGCAATTATTACACTTAGAATCCTTAACAAGGTTTTTTTAAATATGGGTCCATTTTTGCATAATTATTTGTCAATTGATGCTTTATGCACATTTAAATGTATTATTGGCATATGTTGATTTTCTAAAGTAGTGTAATAATGAAATATTTTTATTCCTATACTTACTGTCTACACATACAATACACATGCAATTAGTTCATTAAAGATAAATAATTCAAATAAGGTTGGCAAATAATTATCTTTTTACCTGCCCATATATGTATTCTTTGAATAAAATCACAAACCATGGAAAGACTTATATTCTAAACTAGTATTAGTCACAATAAATCTTAAGTCAGTATAAATTATTGTAAGCTAATTGAGTCTAACTTTTCAAAAAAAAAAAAGAAATTAATATTTTCATTGATACATGATAATAATATTGATTTTATTTTAGAGTATCCAAATTGTGGAAGTCTAAAATATTGCTTTATACAAAACTGTCTATTGAAAACATGCTTATCTCATACTGTATATCTTTCATATATGGAAGTAATATAATTTTCTTCTTTTTCCTTTTCCTATGTATTGATTTCTTTATAATAAATAATATATTTTTTAAAAAATAAAATAAAGTGATATAAAATAAATATTGATAGAATTATTTAAGAGTAAAGTAATAAAATGGGAAATGATTATTTATAATGGTCAGGTTAAAATGTATATTTTGGTTTATTTTGTGTATTTAATTATGTATATGAATATGTGTATAAGTGTATTAATTATATATTTGAATATTGTAGCTCTGATGATGACTGAAGGATAGTCGAAACTGTTAGTTTTAATATAAATAAAGAATATTGATAAAGTGTTTAAGAAAGTTATAAATGGTATGATATCTTTCATGTACATTCAGAAGTTCCAAGCCAAGGAGATATCAAAAGAATGATTATAAAAATTAAACCATAGAAGTCTATTATCTAAATAAATAAAAATAAAAGCTAGTATAATATTTTGCGTTAAAATTTAAAAAAATACACTTCATCTTGTATTTTGCGTAATGTTTTTTATAAATAATAATTTAATGGTTTCTTGCTCATGAATTTAATAAGTTCAGCATTCGAAGTGTTGGAACAGGGCTATGATCCATGAATCTTGCCAGAATCCTTTTCTCTGCTTCTGCATTAAGTCACATTGTCTTACGTTATGTTTTGTTATATACTTAAATATACAATAAAATTATATATATTTACAAACATACAATTTTTTATTTACATAATACTTTATTTCAATGTAAATTTTAATTTTCACTTCGTTATAATATATATAATATTTTTGTGTACATACATGCATATCCTTGATGAAGTGAGATATTTTTTCCTCCTCGTCTTTCTGCTTTATCTGTCTTTAATTATTTAAATGACATATTTGAACTCAGACTTTCATACGACTCTCAACCATCCATGCTATCTCCTACCTCTGATACACTTAATCACACACCCGCTGAAAAGTAAATAGTCACCAATATAGGTATTTCGTGCTAAACCAGCACTTGTCAGATTATCATCTTCACATATATATATATAATCAAAGCTGCTTATATTAAGATAGCCAATCTTCATAGTTTAATGGACAGGCTTCAAACCCACTCCACCCCACAATTCTTCAGCTGTCCATTTCATTGAAAATCTGATGATGCAACGCTCAAAACCCACCTTAGTGCCAACCTTCTCATCCTTTTCAGCATGTGGGTGATCAAGTGTATCAGCGCTTTGAGATAGCATGGATGGTTGAGGGTTGTGTGAAAGTCTGAGTTCAAACCCCCTATATATTACCTATAGAAGTGCAGGTATGAAAAAACCTATACTGTAGAAAAAATCATATTTTAAATGAAATTATAAATTGTTTTATTTAATTTTATTCATTTATTTGTAATATAAATTTATTATCATTGTATTTAAAAAAAAATTCACTATAATTATCGAAAACTATGAATTAATTTTAAAAAATTAATTTTAAATTAGCTAATTTGTTTAATAATGATATTTATTTTATAAATAATTATTAGTTTTAAAATATCTTCTTCCTTCTTTTTTCTTATTTACATCCCAAAGCTTTATTTATTTATTTTTAATTCCTTTTCTATTCCTCCCTCTAGTGGGCTTTTTCAAAAATACTTTTGAATGTTTAATTCTTATATTTAATTAAATTAGTAATTGATATAAATCGAAAAATATTAATTTTATGTTTTATTTATTTTCATGACTGTAATAAATTCTATATTTAAATATTGTATATTTACATTTTCCTATTTCTCTACATATATATGTAAACTAGGCGCTTTCGAGGCCGGCAACGGCCTCGAAAACGCTTAGCGTTTAATATTTTGAGGCACTCTCTATAGTTTCTCTTTCAAGCGCTTCACACGCTTTACTATTTATTTATGTTCGTATTACTCTAGTGAAATACATTTTTTACATATATATGTAGTATATAAAATTAAAATCCATTTTCAAGATCTGCAATTTATTTTAATTTAGGGATCGTACCAATTATCACTGACAAAAGGTGGGTCTAATTAGATCTGAGAACTTGTAAAAATCAGACCTGATAAATTAACAGTATTAGCACTCGATATGCCATCATCATCATCATTATCAACTGCAGGATGAAGGTCTTTAAGTTCAGTCCATCTTTTCCAATCGCTAAACTTTCTTCTCCACATCATCTCTGCAGACTTTTCTATTTCATCCATCCATCTCACACACGGTCTTTTTCTGGATCTTTTACAATCTCTTGGAATCCTGCTTAATATTTCAATTGTCCATCTATTTATCATCTTTTCTAGCAAATATGTTCAGCCCAACTCCACTTCAGTATTTTAATTCTTTCAACAATGTTAGTAAAACCTGTTTGTTCTCTTAACCATGTATTGCATTTTCGATCTCTTCTTGTTACTCCTAACATGCATCTCTCCATACTTTTTCGAGTGGTCTGAAATCTATGTATTGCTCTTCTATTAAGTATCCAAGTATCAGATCCATAAGTAAGAACTGGTAAAACACATTTTTAAACCTTCCTTTTCAAACACATAGATTTTTTCCTTTTAATATTGTTATTTCTACCAAAAACACTCCAATCAAGTTTAATTCTATGATTAATTTCATCCATTATGGTTTCATCTGTAATAATAATCTGACAGGTATTTGCAGTTGTTAATTGCTTATAATTTATCATAATCAATCTTTATTTTCATCTTTTGAGAAAATCCATTGAGCATTACTTTAATCTTTTTAACATTTACCTTTAGTCCTACTTCCTTACTTTCATTTGATAACTCTTGCAACATTTCCTGAAACTCTGAAGCATTATTTGCAAAAAAAATTACATCATCTGCAAAATCTAAATGATAAATAATCTTCATTTACTTTTAATCCTTTAGCTTCCCATTTTAATCCACAAAATACTTCTTACAGCACTGCTGTACAAAGTTTTGGAGATTTTTTCTCAATATTAACCTTCCTACTACCATTATGTAATCTAATTGTTGCTGCTGCATTTGATAATCCAATGCTTTAATCACTGAAGAAATGTTTATAGAATCAAATGCCTTTTCATAATCTACAAATCCAAAGCATAATGTTAACTCATATTTATTGGGCCTTTCTATAACTTCTCTCAATACTTGGATATGATCTACTTTACTAAAATCACTTTTAAATCCAGCTTGTTCTTTTGGTTGGTTGAAATCCAAAATTCTTCGTAGATGAGTTGTAATTATCTTGGTAAAAATTTTGTATAAAACTGATAAAAGGCTGATAGGTCTGTAATTTCTAATATCTTCTTTATCATCTTTTTTAAACATTAATATTAATACTGCATTCTTCCAATCATCTGGTACATCTTTATCATTTAGACATTTGGTATATAACTTTGCCCAAAATTTTTTTATTTCTTCTCCTGCTTTTAATATATCAATTATAATTCCATTATTACCTGGAGTTTTTCCCTTTTTCATAAATTTAATTGCATGTCTCACTTCTTTATTTAAAATCCTGTGCAGTTCAGAAGATATAATAATTGTAAGAGGTACATCTTCTTTATTACTATATAATTTTTGATAGAACTCTTCAACCCATTTCATGATATCATTTCTCTTTTTAGTAATAGTTCCATATATCTACAATAAAAAAAAAGTTTCCTACCAATACCAAAATGTTGTTTTACCCTCTTGAGACTTTTATTCTCTTCTACAGCTTTCCTCGCTAGTTCACAATTATATTTTCTTATATTATTATCACCTCTTTTTCGCATCATTTTTCAAAATTCAAGATACTCAATCCTTCTTAATGCATTATTTTTATATATCTTCATATTCCTTCTTTTCTTTATAAATTCTGTAGTTTCAGTAGGAAATGCCATAGTATGCTTTATTTGCATCCCAAGAAAGATACTCATTATTTTTTCTTAATATTAAAACATTTGTTTGCTTTATAATATTATCTTTATTTTACACTATCAGTATTTCTTCTGCTTCCATAATCTGTTAAAACAGTTGCAACCTCTCCATTCAGTAACCGTAGTATCACTGGATTCTAGAAGGTTTGTGCATAAAACCCTAGCTAGTGCTTAACTCATTCCAATATCCCCAGACTAATTTCTAGCTTGTGACTTTCAACAGTGAAGTTCCTTGAACCTGAAAGCACCGCTCTTGGATCTTAGATTGTAATGCAATCTTCCAGTAGCCGTCTTTTACATATTTAGTTAATTATGAATCTATGATCCCAAGATGAAAACCCAATAATGTTTTCAGTCCAAGCTAATTCACATGTATAGTCATATGGATCTGAACCCAGTTCAGTATCTATACATTTTGATGACTTTATTTTTTTTAAAACCATGACCACCATCGTCTTATGGGTAGGATTGATATAAAACCACTAAAACATCACATGATCACCATTTCCCATACTTAGACTGAAAACAGAAGCAAATTCTCGAGATAGTAATGACACTCGGGCAAGTCACATTAATCATGGTTGCTAAAAAGTTTGGCATAAAATCCCTAGCTTGTGACTTTTATCAATGATAAAGCTTGGATCTGAGAGCACCGCACTATGGCTTGCACTGGATGGTACTACTTTCTGGAGAATTTTCTATGCTAACAGCTTGTAAGCATAGAAAATGACTATGATCATGTGATGTTTTAAGGTTTGATGGTGACTATAGTTTTTTAAAAAATCAAAAACACCAAAATGTATAGACCCTGAACTGGGTTATACAAGCAAATTAGCTTGGATTGATTATTATGTTTTCATCTGGGGCTCATATCTTTAAAAGGTGGCTGGAGAGTTGCATTAGATCCTAAGATCTTGGTGCAATACTTTCATATCCGATGCCCCTCACTGATGAAAGACACAAGCTAGAAACTAATCTGGGGATTTTATGCACCTTCTAGCATCCATTGATTACTGTGGCTTGTGCTGAGTGGCATTACTGTCTGGATTGTTTGTAACAACTCCTGTAAGTACTGCAAATGCTGATCATATGTTGTTTTAGTGGTTTCATACCAATCTTGCTCATAAGATAATGGTGACTGTTGTTTTTAATAAACCCAAAGTCCCCACAATGTACAGATATTGAACTGAGTTCAGAGTTATATGACTATGCAAGTGCTTAAATGGAGAACATTATTGTGTTTAATCTTAGGACCATAGCTTTATAGTTAACTAAATAGCTAAAATGTAGCTGCTGGAAGAATTGCATTAGATCCTAAGATCTAATTGCAATGCTGTCAGATCGAAGGCTTCTCACTGATGAAAACCACAAGCTAGAAACTGGTCTGTGGATATTTTATGAATAGGCACTAGATAGGGATTTGGTGCCCAAACACAAACCTTCTAGGATCCCTTGATTATTATGTTTTGCACTGGGTGACACTACTGTATGGAAGGTTTGCTATTGTCTTTATTTACATTATTCAAAGTATTTTCAAGATCCATAACTAATTCCATTTAACTGGAGTAGTAAAATTTTTTCTGAGATTTCATTACTTCAAACAAGCCCATGTTTTGTTGGTGCTCAGTTTCAGATTTTGGGAATGTTTTGGTTATGTTATAAATAATTGTCTGCAATTCTCTTGTTAAAAATTCATAGAACAAAAAAATAATTGAATTTTAATAAATTTCATAAAGAAGAAAACATTATTCGTTTAAAGAGGATAAATGAAATCAATTTGTATTATCTGATAAAATTATATGTTGAAAATATAAATTAGCAAATAAATATTGCTAAGTTTGAAGAACTAAGAAATATATTATTAAAACATGGTAGGACAATTTTATAGACAATGTTCTCAGAAAATAAGATAATCCAGCATTTTCTCACAAAGAGTATCTTAAAATGTAGTCTTCAGCAGCTATAATCTCACTGATATTTGCCAACATAAAGCTCCATAAGGAAAAAACCCATTAAGACTTCTAATTGGTTTTGGTGATGCCTATTATCATTGCACAGCAAATTTGTTGCAGAGTGGTTCCAGACTGAATTTAGTTTTGGTGGCTTGACAATAAAATTCTCTTTGATTTCATTAATAAGATAAAAGGTTCTAAAAGTAGTAATGAATTAATAATGGCTTCTTTTGATATTGCTGAACTCTATGGCTTAGTTAATGCAATTTGGTCCATAAAGATTATTCAGGATGTTTTTAAAAAAGTACTTTCCAATTTTGCCCCATGCCACCACTTGAGGGCACTTATTTCCAAAAGTCGGAGATAATTATACAGTTGCAGGGACTAATTTTTAATGATAATCTAAGTAAAAAAAAGACTGAACAATAATTTTGTATTCTAGCGTTTAATTAAAAGTAAAAAACAAAACCAAAAACTTAAGTACTAACTAATATATTAAAATAAACAATAATTTGGTATTTAATCAAAAAACAAAATAAAATACGTATAATTACTTACAAATTGGTAGTATATAGCGTAATCGGGATATTTAATGAAAGTAAAAAAGACTAAAACAATTTTATAAATCAGCGGCCTGGCAACTTTCAACTGGTAAACAAATCTCTTCCACCTTCAATGCCAAGCCACACAACTTCCTTGGATTCCCCCTCATGCTGTCTCCTAGGGACATGAGAGTACGGTCCAAACCACTCTCTATCAAAGCATATCATCCACCCTCAGTGCTATCACAGGCATCTACCTCTCTCTTTATGGGAAAGTCACCTCAATCTTCTAGTGTTTCCTAAAATAGCATACTACCTCCCCATTGTTCTACCTACACATTCCTTTATATCCAAAATCAACTCCCTTTGCACCCATTTTCTCTGGGGCAGAAAGGTGGTGGCCATCAGCCTAAAAAGAACTTGTTTTCCTAAAAACCTCAATGGGTTGGGCCTGCACTCCATCAACACTCTTCTGATCCAGAGATCTCACAACATTATCCTCACACTCCTAAGTCACTTCCCTGCCAATCTTGTGCATATCATTATCACACCCACTGACACTCCTCCTCCCAGTGGCAGGCCTAGGTCATGGACCTCACTCATTGCCAACATCCTACAAAAGGCTGGCTTTGTTATACCATCCATCAGCAGCAAACTAAAGTACTGGGAGGTTTTCAATCAGACCGCAGACTTCTCCATTGTGTCCCCTACATTCCTCGAACTTACCAATGCTCAATTAATCCGCAAATTCAAAAGGTGGTCCCTTGAGGCAAAATTCCTCGATTTCCTCCTCAAAATCAATCTTCACTCCCTTCCCACAAATCAATTTTTGGTCAACCATAGGGGTTTCACCAAGATCTCTCCCATATGCCAGCTCTGTAAAACTGACAACGAAACCCTCCAGCACTTCCTACTTAAATGTCCTTTTCTGCTTGGCATGAGAAATGTCATCAACTCCTGCCTTTCCTCGCACAGGAATACCATCTTCAACCTCCAAGAATCCATAGAAACAGGGGTCTTTGCAGCTATTAGACTATCAGTTTTTCTCATCTATGCTCTCTGGTTGCTCCGATGTGCCATTATCCTTGACCAGAGAGTACATTCAGTCAATCAAAAGCTCTTGGACCTAATTCACACTCTCAAAACCCGAGATACCAAACTAGCCCCACCTCCACTCCTCACAGACACTTGGGCAATCCTCCAACTCCCATCCTCTCAGCCTCTGTCATAGGACTCAATCACGAAGACATGCATTTTTGACCAGCCTGGACTACACACCATTTCCCATCTCCACTTCCCATTCCCTTTTTACATGTATGCTTCCCCTCTTACCATGTTGCTCCTGAAATTTCATTTATTTCACTGTATCTATTTCTTTTTTTTTTTTGATGAATAAACATCTCATCACTGAGAAAAAAACAATTTTATATTATAATGTTTAATTAAGTAACTGAAACACACAGGCTTATTATATACCTGTATCTATATATGTAATATATAGGGTATATGAGCACAGACTTTCACACAACCCACCACTCTCCACACTATCTCACAACACCGATACACTTGTGTGTTTCAGTTTTTACATAATAGAGATGTCTGCCCATCCCTTATATATGTATTAAATTGATTATGTCCTGTACATGAGGGAGAAGATTTATCTTAGGTCAACATGGGTGTGACAAGAATCTTGGCCTCAGGGTGGCCTTTGAGGATTCCATCATCAGATTTTCAATTGGATGGACGATTGAAGAGTTGGATTGTGGAGTGGATTGAAGCCTGTCCATTAAAGTATGAGGATTGGCTATCTTAATATATATCTGAGCCCTTATAGCATATATGTGTAGAGATGGTAATCTGGACCAACTGATGATTGCTGGTTTAGCATGAAATATGTATGTTGGTGATTATTTATCTTTTCAACATATATGTGTTCAAGTGTATGAGTATTATGAGATAGTGTGGAGAGTGGTGGGTCATGTGAAAGTCTGCGTTCATATACCCTATATAATGTTTAATTAAAGTAAAAAAACAAAAAAACGAAAGTAATAAAAAAATAGTTACACTTTCCTAATGGCTTCTAAAATTGTGACAAATAAATCTTCTTAGTGCAATCGCTGCCACATGAACTCATCTAAATAGGAATCCATGTGTTTGCAAGAGGTTCCCCTCTGTCTTTAATTGCGCAATTTAACCAGCCCTCAAAGTCTTTCTATGTTTTGGTTATGCGCCCCAGTAGAAGGATCCACAAATTATAACTATGATTAACTTTAAAATGCTCAAATCCTGCGTTTCTTAATTCATCAGTTTTATAGGCCTTCCAACAGTTGGAATACTATAGTTAGTATATATAAAAAAAAGTATGTAAAGATTAAGTAATTGTTGTTATTATTTTTCTTCCAAAGCATAAGCTTGTGGTTAAGACCTATAGAGGTCGCTACCATCATATTTTTCAGATGCATATCCTCAAGGTTAAAGCCTTAGTAAATATTACTTATTACTAACATACTATTTAAAAGAGTTTTTATTTTTATTGTGGGCACATTAAATGGTGTATCCATGAAATATTGTAATTTAATGATAATACTTCTGTCCAATCTGCCATAATGATGGTATATTTTTTGGAATGAATGGATTGCTAATATATTTTGAATGTATTATATTCAATCTTCATGACTAATTGTAATTATATTAGATCTTGGTGTTAGGATATGTAACTTTTGCACTGTTTGCTCATATAATATTTTTTTAATTTGTTCAATTAAAAACCACACAAAATAATGGAACTGCTTTTGAAGAGAACTATGGTAAATGTTTTGAAATGATGATTGATAGATGCTACAAAAAATAACAATATATTCACAGTTGTCCAAATCAGAGAATGAAGTTAAATGCATTTTTTATCTCCCAAGAGACAATGCTGTCTCATAATAAGAGTAATGAAAATGATTGAAAGAATTAAATCAAGTTCAGAAATGAGAATGTAGAAAAAATATGAAGATGGCCACATTTATAACGATGATTTTGAATTTAAATTAAGCAAAATGTTAATTATCATTTTATAATAATTCTATAACTAATGCCACACATACGCGCGTGCCACACACACGGACCCTCACACACAAATGCTGTCTTCATTAAACCAAATTTAGAGATATCTAATATCGAAATTTTTGAATGCATTGAGAATTGTTTATGGTTAATTAATAGCAATATAATTATTTCATTCAGTCCTTTGATTTGGGAATGCTCATTCTTCACGACTACATTAAAAAAGAAGAAGATAGTTATAGATTCGGTATGAAATGTAATGACTTTTAATAACTTATCTTTTTATTCTCAACTATTTCTATATATAGGATTTTTTTTAAAAAGTACATAATAATTATCACACAGAATATTAGAAATGTAATAATAATAATCAAATCATGCAAATGGTTAGGTTCTTAGAAATCATGGGATGTTCCATAAATAGCAAATTGAGCGTTGAGCTAAAAACTTTTTGGGTTCATCAGTTTATCACTATAATAAACTGTTTAGGGATTAAGAAGAATCAAAGGGATAATCTAACTTTAGATAATCTAAAGTTGACCATAGCTAACGGCTCAATATGAAAAAAGTGGAATGATGGTGTGCAAAATCCGTCTGGTCAGTTTTTGTACTCAAATGTGTAATTAACACCCCATGCAAATAATTGATTAGATGGTAAATAAATTATATAAAACATTTTATGCGCTCAATTTTATGTACAAATTTGTGATTATATTTTTACTAGCAGTAAATATGTATGAGATGATATCTATTAATTGGTCATATTTTTGTCAATTTAAAACAGACATAACATCAAAATCAGAATTAAATGTTGCTAACTTATTGAAATTGAAAAAGTAAAGTCTGTTCTTCTACGATGTGTTTCATGTGCAAGTGGTCTTTCACAATCATTACTATAATTCAGTGATTCTAAACCTCAGGTCATAACTAGAATTAGGGTTACATGGAATCTGATAGAGTTACGAGGTTTTATTGAAAATTTGATAATATAGAGGGAAAAAATGAATTCTTATTTAAAAGCAAAAATGTAATTATGTATCTATATTATTTTTAAACATATTGGAGCAATTAAATTTTTACTAATACTTGATTTATATGTTATTTCTGGTGACTGGTATGATTATTAATACAGGCAAAACTTTCCATACAGTAGTGCCACAGAGTGGCACTACTGTATGGAGAGTTTTGCTTGTTTTAATAACAGTTATGAGCAAGCAAAAGAAATGGTGATCATGTGATGTATTATCAATCTGATCTTTTTTTTTTGAAACTAGAGATTATTTTAAATATCTAAAACTATCTTATCAGTAGCAGTGAAAGCCTGCTTATAGCCTTCTGTTTGTTTTCTATCAGAATTTACTTTATTTTAGCAAGAAAATGTTCTACCAGGTGTCATATAATTTAGCATATGTAAAAGGATATAAATTGCCAATTTCCCCCATTAAATCACACAATTGCAGAAGATGATTCTTTGTTATATTTATGACATTTGAAGTATTAATTTATAATGTATAACATTTTTCTTTTTTTTAGAAATATATTTCTAAAAAATTTATTGTGACACATTCTATATTTTATAGATGTTAGAATACCTTGTTTTAAATAGAAAGCAATTGGAAATCACCATTGATGATTGAAATGACCAAGTTTGCTTTTAGATCAAAAATATGCATATGTATATGTAATAAATATTATTTATAATGACTAATCTTTCTTATTGCATTACCAAATGTATATCATATAATACTAAATCATCCATGCACTTTACTACTGTTACACAATGCTTTATTTATAACCTTCTTTTACAGTTTACAGTTTCGATTGTCCCAGCAATTTTCTTCAGAACTTTTATATCTCCTAGCTTCAACTGCTAAACTCAAATTTTAAAAATTATACCATTTTTAAAATTTGAATTTACCAGTTGAAGCTAGGAGGTATAAAAGTTCTGAACAAGAAGGCTGGGGCAATCGAAACTGTAAACTGTAAAAGAGGGTGGTAAATAAAACATCGTGTAACAATAGTAAAGTGCATGGATGATTTAGTATTATATGATAATTATTATTTAAATAGGAATATTAACTTTTTAATGATTGTTTGCAGATTTTATGATTGTATATATATTTTGTAAATATTTTTAATAACGTACACTATATTCTTGATATTTTAAAGGCGCTTTATTATGATAAAACTATTATCATTATTTTCGCAAGTTAAATTACTGCTGGTTCCTAGCAACAAATTAACCTCTATATATAATAATGCCAGGTTTACAAGCATTTTTTCAAGACTTATTGAACTAAAACAGACTGATAAAAATATATTTAGGTAAGTTTTATTGTTTTATATTTATGAATTAATTATTTATGATTTGTTAGTCAGTAATTATATTGAGTACATTAACAGACAGAGTATGAGCACAGACTTTCACACAACCCACGACTCTCCACACTATCTCATAACACTGACACACCTGAACACACATATGTCCGAAAGATAAATAATCACCAATATACATATTTCATGCTAAACCAGCAATCATCAGTTGGTCCAGATTACCATCTCCACACATATATGCTACAAGTGCTCAGATATATATTAAGATAGCAAATCCTCCTACTTTAATGGACAGGCTTCAATGTACTCCACACTCCAACTCTTCAACTGTCCATCCAATTGAAAATCTGATGATGGAACGCTCAAAGGCCACCCTTAGGCCGAGATTGTTGTCACACCCATGTTGCCTAAAGGTCAACTGACCCTCATGTACAGGACTAATCCATTAAATACATATACAAGGGATAGGCAGACATCTCTCACATGTAATAGATGAAATACACAGGCTTATATATACCTGTGTCTATATATGTAATAGACAGGGTATGAGCACAGACTTTCACATGACCCACCACTCTCCACACTATCTCATAACACTGATACACCTGAACACACATATGTCGAAAAGATAAATAATCACCAATATACGTATTTCATGCTAAACCAGCAATCATCAGTTGGTCCAGATTACCATCTCTACACATATATGCTACAAGTGCTCAGATATATATTAAGATAGCAAATCCTCCTACTTTAATGGACAGGCTTCAATGTACTCCACACTCCAACTCTTCAACTGTCCATCCAATTGAAAATCTGATGATGGAATGCTCAAAGGCCACCCTTAGGCCGAGATTGTTGTCACACCCATGTTGACCTAAAGGTCAATCTGACCCCTCATGTACAGGACATAATCCATTAAATACATATACAAGGGATAGGCAGACATCTCTAATATGTAATAGATGAAATACACAGGCTTATATATACCTGTGTCTATATATGTAATAGACAGGGTATGAGCACAGACTTTCACATGACCCACCACTCTCCACACTATCTCATAACACTGATACACCTGAACACACATATGTCGAAAAGATAAATAATCACCAATATACGTATTTCATGCTAAACCAGCAATCATCAGTTGGTCCAGATTACCATCTCTACACATATATGCTACAAGTGCTCAGATATATATTAAGATAGCAAATCCTCCTACTTTAATGGACAGGCTTCAATGTACTCCACACTCCAACTCTTCAACTGTCCATCCAATTGAAAATCTGATGATGGAACGCTCAAAGGCCACCCTTAGGCCGAGATTGTTGTCACACCCATGTTGACCTAAAGGTCAATCTGACCCTCATGTACAGGACTTGTCCAACTGATGATTGCTGGTTTAGCATGAAATACGTATATTGGTGATTATTTATCTTTTCAACATATGTGTGTTCAGGTGTATCAGTGTTATGAGATAGTGTGGAGAGTGGTGGGTCATGTGAAAGTCTGTGCTCATACCCTGTCTATTACATATATAGACACAGGTATATATAAGCCTGTGTATTTCATCTATTACATATTAGAGATGTCTGCCTATCCCTTGTATATGTATTTAATGGATTATGTCCTGTACATGAGGGGTCAGATTGACCTTTAGGTCAACATGGGTGTGACAACAATCTCGGCCTAAGGGTGGCCTTTGAGCGTTCCATCATCAGATTTTCAATTGGATGGACAGTTGAAGAGTTGGAGTGTGGAGTACATTGAAGCCTGTCCATTAAAGTAGGAGGATTTGCTATCTTAATATATATCTGAGCACTTGTAGCATATATGTGTAGAGATGGTAATCTGGACCAACTGATGATTGCTGGTTTAGCATGAAATACGTATATTGGTGATTATTTATCTTTTCGACATATGTGTGTTCAGGTGTATCAGTGTTATGAGATAGTGTGGAGAGTGGTGGGTCATGTGAAAGTCTGTGCTCATACCCTGTCTATTACATATATAGACACAGGTATATATAAGCCTGTGTATTTCATCTATTACATATTAGAGATGTCTGCCTATCCCTTGTATATGTATTTAATGGATTATGTCCTGTACATGAGGGGTCAGATTGACCTTTAGGTCAACATGGGTGTGACAACAATCTCAGCCTAAGGGTGGCCTTTGAGCGTTCCATCATCAGATTTTCAATTGGATGGACAGTTGAAGAGTTGGAGTGTGGAGTACATTGAAGCCTGTCCATTAAAGTAGGAGGATTTGCTATCTTAATATATATCTGAGCACTTGTAGCATATATGTGTAGAGATGGTAATCTGGACCAACTGATGATTGCTGGTTTAGCATGAAATACGTATATTGGTGATTATTTATCTTTTCGACATATGTGTGTTCAGGTGTATCAGTGTTATGAGATAGTGTGGAGAGTGGTGGGTCATGTGAAAGTCTGTGCTCATACCCTGTCTATTACATATATAGACACAGGTATATGTTAGTCAGTAATTATATTGAGTACGTTAACATTTCCTGTCGAAAAACATTGTCATGTAACAAAGATGTTGAAATAATATCGTTTGCTATTGATCATGGATCAAATTTACGACATTATTTATGAAATATTTGATTCCTAATTTTTATTTGATGACTTGTTTCAAATTTGGACCAGAATTATCTCCTAATAAATGTGTGAAGGCTTCAAATTGAACAGTGTCTTCTTTTTTCTTCATAATAAACATGGTAAGTTTTACAGTCTCCACTACTGTACCTTAGATAAAATTTGCCAACGTATTTAATCATTGCAAATTTTATTGCTTCTCCTTCCCTATGCTGATGTCTGAGAAACTTGTCATAGCACCATTTAAATACTAATTGCTTTGTGCATTACTGGTTAGTGATCTACGAAATGGATTTTGAGTCACGACGGCTGAATCTTAGAAATTTTTTTAGGTCACAAAATAGAATTTTTTTTTTCAGATGATTGGTTCATAACCAACATAGCTAGGCATCCAGTGTTAAATAGTAAATGGGTTTCTAATTTTTTTTTTTTCCATGTGTCATAGCATCGGCCGGGAAGCGAACCCGTTAATCAGGGACAACTGCTTGTAAAGCAGCTGTGCTGACCTTTCGACCACCAATGCTTGACAGGTTTCTAATTTTTATTAGCTCAAAAGTAAATGGTACGGCTTTATGGGAGTTGGTTAAATGAATTTATTTTGCACAGATTGTAAAAACAAAAAAAATATTTGTTGGAACAGTGAATACTAGATCCACGCTTTTTCTTTTTTTACTTTTATATTGGAATTGAACTTGTTTCCTTATTATAATATATATCTCTTAATGACTTAAAACACTCATTAAAATTTATGATGTATAAAATATTGATATGGTAAAATAAATTATATTAAGCAAGTATCAATTAACATCAATCTATCACAATAATGATCAATTACTATTACTTGCTTTTGATGTCTTGTTACTTATTTGCTAAATATGCTTTTATCCAGAGATTTTAACATGCATGCATTATATTTTATAATTCGTGCAATATTTGATCGTTTTGTCGACTGAATTTGTGAAATATAGTATTTAATATTACATTATGGCTTTTCAGTTAGTGCAGTAACTGGAAACCTTTTGTAAAAATATACATAAATAAGACTTCTCTTTAGTAAAACTTGCATTTATACTTTGTTATGGCAGTATTAAATTATTGTGTTTGAAAAAGCAAATTCATATTGGATGTATAGTTTATTTCTGATAATGCTGTTTAAGACAAATAGAATTTTTGGGTTTTAATGAATGCTTATTAGAAAACAAATATAAATTTAACATATATTAAAACAGGCAAAACCCTTCATACAGTATTGTCACTCAGTGCAAGCCAGAATGATCAATGGATGCCAGAAGCTCTGGCTCGCACTGAGTGACAATACTGTATGGAGAGTTTTGCCTGTTTTAATAACAGTTATAAGCAAGCATAAGAAATGGTGATCATGTGATGTGAAATTTAACATATGTTAACATTTATTATGTTATGTAAGTGGTTCTTTTCAAGATGAACTTGTACATTATTGCACTACAGAACCTTGTATCTATCACTGTGTATTTATGAAAATATTGGCAATTTATCTGTTGGCTATAATAAGGTAGATAATTCAATTTATTTCAAGTAATTAAAACATGTATACAGGTGTATGAGAGATGTGCACAGTGATAAATCTATTTATTAATGTATACATACTTAAGTATGTTCATTTGTAGTAAGGCATTTTAAATATTAGATTTGTAAATAAATGCTTATTTGAGATATAATTTTTAAAAAGTGAAAAAAATAAAAAAAAAGCCCCAAACACATCCTGATAAATGTTTTGCTGTGAATGGTAAGCTTGACATGTGCCAAGAAATTGTCATAATAGTTAAAAGGCTATAAAAGAGATCTAACTGTTATAAACATGTCAAGCATTGGAGGACGAGAGATCAGCAGCTGCTTTATAAGCAGTTGTCCCGGGATAGCGGGTTCGCGTCCCGGCTGATGCTATGACACATGAGAAAAAAAAAACTGTTGTAAACATTGATTATTTGCTTTTGTTCTGAATTACACCAGCCATTAGACTATGTCATATCAATGTGCTCCGGATAAATAAAAGAAAGTGGTCACCTTCTATGAGTTTTAAGATCAATTCTGAAAGATCTTACTGTATATAAATACCTAGAACATTTAAGAAAGGAAATTGTTATTTCATACCTGTAGAAAAACATTTAGCTGCTTTTTTCTTTTAAATTTACAAAACTTAATAACCATTTTGAAAAAAAAATAATAATACTTTTATACTAAAACAATTAAGTTTTAGATATTTCCAATCCTTTTTTATGCAGAGAGAATTCTCTTATGTTTGTGAAAATCTGATTCAGCATCTAGGTCTAAAAATCAACAACAAAACATTTAATTAAAATTAAATCTCTTAGAAGAAATAGATATTTAAGTCTGTGACAAAGATATGATAAAATTTAATAATTTCACCTATTGAAAATCACAAAAGAAAAATATATCTTAACACCTCTAAGACGATTTTGTGAAAATGTTATGAGCAAGAAATGGAAAAGAAAAAACCGCTATCATTATTAATAATATCGTAAGTGAACTTTTTTGTGATCTCAAATTTAATAGGTATTAAAGATGAGTGATATCTATTATATGTCATTTATAACTTATATGAGTTGTTTTTATAATATGAATTTTTTTCTACAGTACAGGCTTCTTCATACCTGCACTCCTATATGTAATAAATAGGGGTTTGAACTCAGACTTTCACATGACCCTCAACTATCCATGCTATCTCATACTGCTGATATACTTGATCACACACATGGCAAAAGATAAATAATCACCAATATATGTATTTCATGCTAAACCAGCACTCATCAGTTGGCCCAGATTATATCTTCATACTTTAATGGACAGGCTTCAAACCACTCCACCTTACAACTCTTCAGCTTGTCCATTAAAGTATGAAGATTGGCTATTTTAATATATAAAGCTGAGCATTGATTGTATATATGTGTGCAGATGATAATCTGGACCAACTGATAAGTGCTGGTTTAGCACAAAATATATATATTGGTGATTATTTGTCTTTTCAACATGTGTGATCAGGTGGGTCAGCAGTATGAGATAGCATGGATAGTTGAGGATCGTGTGAAAGCACGAGTTGTTTTTGTAATTCAAAATGGCGGAGATCGCATACTAAAAAAGCACCCAGTATTTTCTATTTGTAAAAGTAATTGTTATGATAGAAACCCTTTTTTAAAAGTAAAAGGAGGAGAAATTGAAGCAACGTTGGGATTAGCATAGTCATTTAGAAAATCTGATTAAAATTAAATTTATCGTATTTATTGATATGATAACATTTTGTGATAAAATTTGCTATGTTGTCACTTAAACTCTATAAATTCTATAATGGGACTTTTTACATAAATAATATTTATTCATTAATGTTATTTAATGAAAATTAAATATTTTCTAAATAAAAGTAAATCAAATAAAATAAAAATATTATCAAAGGTTGTGTGTCTGTGGTTAAATAGGTATTTAAAAAAATTAAGTGTAGTTGTAACTAATGTGTATGACGTGTAGAGGGATATAATAAAAGATACACACATTACATATTCATTTAATGTGTTATACATCAATTGTAAATATAGTGAATACCACAAATTTAATACAATTAATTTAGACTGTGTGGAAATCTAAATTATTTGATAAAATATACTAGAATAATTTTGAATTTTCACAATTATTTTTATATATGTTTCAACATTCTATACATATATTTTATCGTCAGAGTATTTATGATAATTTCACTCTATAATGATATTATCATTTTCCCTAATACCAGAAAATAACCTACATAATTTTTGCATCTACAATATAACTCTACTCCAAATATAACTCTAGTTACGATCAGTCAATATTTTGTTCCATTGAGACATAGATGGTCATATTAATTATAATAATGAATTATAGTCAATATTATTGAATTAATGCTTAAATAAATAGTAATATCAATTATATCATTTATATTTTTCCCATCAACCATTTTTGTTACTCTACCTGTATAGAGAAATAATTTATTTATCATAACCATTATATCGGACAATTTTAATTTAATATTTTTAAGTACACTTACTTTATTTATATTTAATACTTATAATATTTACTAAGCAATAAACCTCAATGTCGCTTGAAAACAAAGATAACCTCTACAGGTCTTAACCACAACTAAATTTGATTTAATTTTAGATTTCATCATAGTACTTTTAAATATTCAAAATGAAAGAAAATTAGTTTATTTTTAAACATTTACTTCTCTAAATGACTTTATTAAATAATGAAATAAACTATTTATTTTATATACGATGTTTATAAACTTAATATTAATAATCACATTAAGATATTCAATTCTTTTAATTTTAACAAAATGAATACTCCCACTTCAAACACAAGATAAGTCTTTGGAAAAGATAGATTGAATATCTATTTTTGAACCCATCTTATTATAATGTTTCTAGAATAGCTGCTAAATCCCATTCAATGGCGCAGTTATCATGCTAAAATTATAAAATATGATCATTCATGGGCCTTAATTATAATCATTTTGATGTGTTTTTTGTAATGCGAAAATAAAAACAAAAAGAAAATCGTCTTTTTTAAATATTACTTAATTTTAAATATTATTTTTTATTAACGTATACAAATTAAATGATAATAATAAATGTAAAATAAAATAAACAAATTACAATTTGATTCGTCTTTTTTAGTTTGCTTTTTATTAGAAAAATCAATTTTCTATCGGAGATTTTTTTACTGGGGTTATGGCTTTTTTTGTTGTTGTTTACCGCTAGTTTTTATTTCAAATAGAATGATAACTAAAAGTAAAACTTGTTATGTTTAGGGTTAGTTTTAGGGTTAGTTTTAGGGTTAGTTTTAGGGTTAGCTTTAGGGTTAGTTTTAGGGTTAGCTTTAGGGTTAGTTTTAGGGTTAGGTTTACGGTTAAAATAAAAAATATCAAAATCGTATTTTTGTAAATATTTTTTTTACTAACATCTATAAAATAAATGATAACAATAAATGTAAACTATATTCAACAAAGAATAACAGTAGTTGGAGAAAAGAAAGAAACTAAAACTTTTTTAAACAACAACAAATATATATATATAAAATGTTTATAATATATGCTTTTTATGACATTTAAAAAAACAGTGTACAATTGTACTTTTCTTACTGGATATTTTTGTGTTAACGCTTTTTTTTTTATTTCAAAAATATACACACTGTACAATCTTAAAATGTCTCGTGGAATGTTACGAACAGTACGTTACTTGACTCGTTACCTAATTCAAAATAACTTTATACATATATCTCGTCAACATTTACTACTTAAAACTTCAATACACTACGGTGTAATAAGTCTGTTAATTATTACTTTACAAAATCTGAACATTTCAATACTTTAAAATAAAAAAAAATCCAATGAAAACAACATTTCCATCCAATTCAAAAAACACACCCTCTCCCCAAGCCGTAATCATTTTATAAACTGTGCGAATTCGGAAAATGTATTTGCTGCATAAAACATACATGCTGTACTGCGACACGACATAGCGGCCTGCAATCTGTAGCACAACAAAAAGTTGTATTATAGAAAATGCAGGTTCAAAGGTGTCGGCCGCGAAAGGCATTTTTATGTGTTTTAGTGTGAAAACAGCGCCATCCAGTGGGATATATTTGCTCATTGGAAACGGGCAAATCTTAAGTATTTGAAAGTGAGAGCATGAAGATATTAAACGATCATTTTAAATTACTTTTTACATGCTTGAGTGAATGATGCTGGCGAAATTTACTTGAATTTACGATACGTTATTCTCATTTGAAATTAAATGTATTAAATAAACTATTTATTTTATAAAGGATGTTTATAAACTGTAATATTAATAATCAGCATTAAGCTATTGCACATCATTGTAGATTTTTTAACAATAAATGAATACTCTCTCTTCAAATAATGAAGTGATTTTAATAATCAAAGTTTAGCTTAAAATAAATCACCAATTTTAACTGTAATCATTTTTGTTACCACTTCTGTCCCAAATCTTGGTTAACATTTGATTTAATGGTAAATTTGAATGAAATAATATTCGAATCCCCAGATAAGATGAGTGCAAAAGAAAGAGCTATTCGTTAGTACAAGAGAGGAATTGTGGGAACTCCTAGGGTAAGAATTTTATAGCTTTATGTAAAGAGAAGTACTTGAATAAATGTACATTTTTGTACTTGAATAAATGTAGATTTTTGTACATGAGAAAATAAGACATCCCCTGAAAATAAGCCCTATGCTATGTTTTGGAGCAAGAAATAATATAATACCCGGTCCTATTTTCTGGGAAACATAGTATTTAACAAAGGATACTGATTATTGACAGTGGTTCAAAATAAGGAGCCTAATCATTTATTTAACTTTAGAGCATACAACTCTAATAAAGGGTTCAAATCATTAATCATTATTATTTTTAAGTGAATGAATTTATTGATAAAATAGTTATTGTCTTTTAAGTATATCTCAAAGTGTCATTTCTTAGGATCCGTTAAAAATATCACCCTACACTCCATGTTATGACAAAACAGCAGTTCCCAAAAGATTTATTTCAGACCTTAGTCTCAACCAAGAAATAATATTAATTATATATATATTTCCATGTGTGTATGTTCCACACAAGAGATTTAAAACATAATTATGTATATTTGAAATATGGAAATTGTCAATGATAATTGTAGACATTTTAGCTTGGTAAATATACATTTACTAAATGTAAAATTTGACTATATACATTCAGTTTATATTAAAATGTATAATAATATAAGTAAATGTGAAAAACCATTTATCATTGATATACAAAATTTATTATAAACATCCAAACTGTCTTTGTATGTGAAAACATCTATAGTATTGATAAAATTTTAATTTTGAATATCAATCTATTCAACTTATATTATTTTAGATATTCATTTATCATCCTTATAAATATTTAAAAATAGGAATTAAGATATGTTTTAATGCCAGGTTAAATAATATCTGCTATATTGAAGATAAAATTTTTATCAAGACTATTGATTATTCAATCAAAGTCATTAGGTACAGATGATGTCTAATGATTAATATATCAAAGTATTGAAAGAAGTTATAGAAATGATCATTAAATATGAGTTGTTATGCTTTGGATTCATAGATTACAAAAAGGCATTTGATTATATAAGCATTTATTCAGTGATTAAAGCATTGGATCATCAAGATGTAGACCCAAGATATTGTCATATTCTGAAGAATATATGTCAAAAATGCAATAACAATGATTAGATTACTGTACATAGTGATACTAAGAAGATTAATATTGAGAAAGGTGTATGATAGAGTGACTCCATAGGTCCCAACCTTTTTACAGCATCTTTTTGTGAATTAAAATGGGAAACTAAGGCAGTTAAAATGAATGGAAGTTATTTAAGTTATCTAGATGTTTCAACTCATGTAGTTGTTTTTGCAAATAATACCTCAGAGCGTCAGAAAATGTTGCAAAAGTTATCAGGTGAAAGTAAAACTAAAGCAGTGTTCAACGGATTTTCTCAAAAGAATGATTGATGATGATGAGTTACAAGTTAACAATTACAAATATCTTGGACAGATTGCTAATGCAGATAGAAATTAATCATAGAACTAAGCTGGGATGGAATGCTTTTGATTGAAAAATAACTTCATGTTACAAGGAAATATGCCCATGTGTTTGAAAAGGAAGATTTTTAACTAATGTGTTTTCCCAGTTCTTACTTTATGCAGAGACCTTCATCCTTCAGTGGATCAGTAATAATTAAAAATGATGATGGTGATAGATCATATTTAATTTTTATAGTTTTTTAATCTTCATTTTTTATTCATCATCATCAACCATTATCAATCCACTGCAGGATGAAGGTCTCTCCAAGTTCAATCCATCTCCTCTGATCTTTAGCTTCTCTTCTCCACACCACCCCTGCACACTTTCTTATTTCATCCATCCATCTCACACGTGGTCTCTTTCTGGGTCTTTTACAATCTCTTGGAATCCAATTTAAGATTTCAATTGTCCGTCTATTATCATCTCTTCTAGCAATATATCCAGTCCAACTCCACTTCAATCTTTTAATTGTTTGTTCTCTTACCCATACATTGCGTTTTTGATCTCTTCTTGTTACTCCCAACATGCACCTTTCCTTACTTCTTTGAGTGGTCTGGAGTTTCTGTATTGCTCTTCTATTAAGTGCTCAAGTACCAGATCCATAAGTAAGAACGTTTTTTTATTAATCTTAATTAAGTACTTAATATGTTGGAATATTTATATGGTTAATAAAATTTTCTTTAATAATTAAATACCAGGCTGTTCAACTCATAGTTTAATTTAATTGTTTAATATTAATTTGTTAATTATTAATAAAAAGATATCATATTTACCAAGTGATCTAGGTGTAATGAAAAAAAAAGTATTATTACCGATTGAAAAGATAAAGTTGCAACTATATCTCTTTTGTATATTCATATATATTAAAATTTCTTTAGCATCTCTTCTTATACATTTTAATGCAATGTTTTTTATAATTTCTTCTTTATTTTGCTTACAGTTTCAACTGTCCTGCAGTCTTCATCAGAGCTACAACATTTAAACATATAATCATTATTTTATATACATATTTTATATTATCATTCATAATCATATTTAACTTTAACTCCATATCTTTTCTTACTTATATTTTCTTATTATTTTTATCTCTTTTTTTCTTTCATTTTATTTCTATTTTTTATTTTATTCTATCTTAGCTATCCTTCCACATTTATCCTATAATATATCTCTACAAACTTTCCATTTTATTTTTTTTATATATACTTATTTCCTAATATCTTTTATTATCTTATATTATTTTATATGTTTATCCCTTTATTAATATTCCTATTTCATTATTACTCTTAGCTCTATTGGTATTTTCCTATTCTCACTTCTTATTTTTATTCTTTCATTTTACTTACTTTTCTACAAGTTTTACTTCTCTGCTTCACAACTGTAACTGAAATTTTTTTAAAAAAGTATAAAGTGTATAAAAGATGTTGAAGAAAATTTAATATATATGAATATATGAAGAGAAAAGTGAAAAAAATGAAGGAGAAGATATAAGAATAATATATCTCTTTTGCATTGAGATTCAAATAATTTTATATTTTTGGAAATTTAGATTCCCAGATATTTGAATGAAAGAATACATCTGGTAAATGCATTATATATTGTTCTATTAGCTTATTTATTTATATAAATGAATTTGCCAACAGTCAATAATCTTTTGTATCTTACTTATGATTTTTGCAACACATACAGATATATATATATATAAAAGGGTCTATCAAACAATATATTTTATACATTGTGTAAAATGATGAAGTTCTATTAAACAAATTAAAACAACCATATCAAATTAACAAAGGCAAAACTCTCCATACAGTAGTGCTACCCAGTGCCAACCAGAGTAATCAATGGAAGCCAGAGGCTTGTGCATAAAATCCCCATCTAGTGCCTACTCATCCAATATCCCCAGACTAGTTTCTGGCTTGTGGCCTTCGTTACAAGCCTCTGGCATTCATTGATTACTCTGGTTGGCACTGGGTGGCATTATTGTGTGGAGAGTTTTGTCTTTGTTAATAACAGATGTGCTAGCATAAGAAATGGTGATCATGTGATGCGTAGTGGTTTAACCATATCAAATATTGAAAATAAATATTTAAAGATCTCCCAGACTGAAAAATAACAAATCATTTATCCAGAATTTTAATCTTTTATCCAAACAGCTTCATCAACTAGACTTCAATATTGTTGTTATTATTGTTATAATTACAACAAATATTCTAGTTTTTAATGTGTAGTATAAAGATGTTTTAAAGTTTGCTGTAATTCAAATGCTGATTAAAGGAGTATAATTCCAAAATTAGTCATGTAATATAAAAGTAACATCATTTTGAAATTAAAAGCTACATTACAATAAAAATTGATGCACATATAATACATTCCAAAAATATGATATATATTAGACAGTAAATTTCCTGATTTTTATATAAATACTTAATTTTCTTTGTATTGAAGGCAAAAGAGGATGAGTCTATATTTTTCACTAAAATAAAAATCATTAATAAACACCAGTATTTATTGAAGAGAATTTCAGATTCTATACAGTAGTGACATCTCTCTTTTAGTTTTAAAAACTTCAATATAATTAATGTGTAAAAGTAATGGAATTAGATTTCAATGCTGTTATCATAGCAGCTATTTATCTTGTAATCATTTAATTCTTTTTTAACTATCTTGAAATTAAAAAAACTTCCCCAGGTATTGAACCTTATATATGGTTATATAATTCGTAGATTAATAATTATATATTTCAGTAATCTTCATTATTTTCTAACTAATATAGACATCTTTTTTCCTTAATGATGAAGATGTATATCAATATAATATCACCAGATTACTTAGATTACAGAACATAAACAAAAACAAGTGCTCTTGCTTATATCACATTGTGCAAGCTAAATAATCAATGTACAGTGTGCATTTTTTAAATCTTATATTGAATTAAAAAGTTTTTTTTTTATTAATTATTACAACATTGATACAACTGAGATATTACAATCTCATAATTCACATATACAAATATTAATTTACTATCATTATTGTTAATTATATTTTAAATAAGTTTCATTGTGATTATGTGCCATTATAATATTTTTTTTTCATGTGTCATAGCATCGGCCGGGAAGCGAACCCGCTAACCCGGGACAACCGCTTGTAAGGCAGCTATGCTGACCACTCGACCACCAACACGCTTGACTAATATTTTCTTTTGTTTCTTGTTTTATCAAAGTTCCTTACTTTATAAATCCAGTCACAACATTGATTTGCTGTCATTGAAAATATATTTACTGTGAACAAAATATTTTCTTTAAAAAAAAAAAAAACAAGAAATAAATAACATGTGAAAGCTTGTAGACATAATATCTAGAATATCATTTTATATATATATTTGACTATATTGTAAAATGGGTGAGCAATCGTTTTCGGTGGTGGGTCAATTCAAATTTTTTCCGATATAGATAAGAACCATAATTTTTAGGAGTTCAAAATAAAAGAATATAAAATCATTGGTTGTTGCTGACAATGCGTTCAGACTTGTCGTGACTAGATTATATAAGCAATTGTACAGCAACCGGTATTACTAATAAGAAATTACATTAGTTAACATGTTAACGGTATTATAGAAGAAACACAATTGTTTGTGGTTTGCTCGCAGTCAAAGAAAAATAAAAAGATGAAATGATGTTGTCATGAAAAGAGTTTTAGTCACAGGAATTATATGATATATATATATTTAAAAATAAAAATGAATAAATACATTCTATTTTAGACCATTTTATTATGCATATTTTGAAAATGTACTTGGCCACATTTGCAAGGACTAGAGTTGGCTTGAAGGCTGGAGGTTGCCATTCCTATATTGTAAAATATTATTAATGGTTATTGTGATTTTTGAATTTTATATAAATATTTCTATTATATGGTCATTAATTTCTTTTATAGTGCCAATCCATCCACTATGTTACTGTTTGAAGAAGTAATGTTTGGTGGACAACTTTTAGGTCAAGCAGCATACGCAGCTTTTTTGACAGTTCCCAACAATTTTCACATCATTTACCTACAAAGTATTTTCTTAAAAAAAGGTATAGTTCTTTTCTACATGTCTTAGATTTTTTTTTATCTACTATAATGAAAGTACAAATATATATATATGAGGGATTCGAACTCAGACTTTCACACAGCACTCAACTCTCCATGCCATCTCATATTGCTGACCCACCTGATCACACACATGTTGAAAAGATAAGGTGGGTGAGGGTTGAGGGTCATGTGAAAGTCTTGAGTTCGAATCCCTTACATAAACCTTTCTAAGCAAACTGAAAATTAATGAATTTTATTAGCTTATTTTAGAAATATGGTTAATTCTGTCTTCTAGTATTATGTAATTCAAGTTAAAGATATTAAAATTCAAAATGGAGACCGCTTCCATTTTTGTAAAACTGATGATCTTGGGATAATGAAAGTGAAATGAACAGCGTCCATTTTATTTTAGTATGTCTCTTTCCTATATGTGATTTTGCATTCATTTATAGATAAAGCTGGAGTGTTGGTGGTGACCAATATAGAAATGCATTAATTAATGCTATGATTATTTATCACCAAACTAAGTAAACAGGTTTATATGTAATATAGATATAATTGTGGTTTTTATATAAATCCAATGTAGCGTTCACTAAATAATCAAATGGTTAGATGTTTAGGAAGTCATGGATAATTGAGCATCAGAAGGAACAGTTTGAGTTTTAATTCATGAACCTTTAGTCCTTAAATCCATATTCCTATTATTGTGCTAAATCACATACGTCAACATTAACCTTATTCTAGTAAAAAGTCGACATCTCATTTTTATATCATCTTATTAAAACAGGCAAACTCACTATACATATTGCCACACACAGCAAGCTAGAGTAATCAATGGATGCCAGAAGGTTTGTGCATAAAATCCCTATCTATATCCCCAGACTAGTTTCTGGCTTGTGGCCTTCGTCAGTGAGTAGCCTTGAATCTGAGAACACTGCATTCTAGCTTGCTGTGTGTGGCAATATGTATAGTGAGTTTTGCCTGTTTTAATAACAGTTATAAACAAGCATAAGAAATGATGATCATGTGATGTTTATTGGCTTACATCGTCTCATGTTTGATACATGTATAGTAAAAAATAAAAATAATATTCATTATGATTAAGCATAAAATTACTAGTCGTAAGATTTAATTTAAATTACATTAACATTTCATTTATAATTGAATATAAAGATTTTTAAAAAAATGTTTATATTTTATAAAATTGCATAACTGTATGCATTTCTAAACTAATAATGCAAAAGAGACCGAGATTGCGAAATTTTAAAATAGTATAGCAATAACTGAAATGTAAATAAATTCTTAATTGTAGACAATCGTTGTTTGCGAAGAGGTCAATGCAGCTACCTTGCAAGCAGTTGGTTGCAGATGGTTGTTGCGGGTTCGCTTCCCGGCAAATGCTATGATACATGAAAAAAAAACATAATTGTAACTTTGACTTTCTTCTATTACTAACTACAACTGAAATAATTTAAAGCTTACAGTAAACTTAGCCTATTGTCTGTTATTGAGATAATTATTTTGATTATTGGAAGACTAAATCATTTATATATTTAACCCCAAAATCTCCCGTAAAGTCATAATATTCTACTCAACTTATCCAACCAAATTAATGGCGGGAGAAGAAAGATCCATCTTGCAATATGGCTTTATCTTGACTTATTTATCAAAATGAAAATACTTGCAAAATATTTCAAATATATGTCAAACTCATCTTCTTTGGAAATACTATGCCTTTTGACAGAAACCTTTTTATTTGCCATAGTTTTCATTATGTCACACCAATCCTTATTAGTTGTAAATATTCTTTTATTTAAATATAAACGTCATTACTCATATAAATCTCCGTTGCAAATTTAACACCATCATAGATTACCGGAATTTCCCTATTACTTCCTCTTTTAATAAATAACTCATTTTCTAGAAACGCATTACTGCAAATTACAATTGTTCATATATTATTCTACTAAATCAATTACTTTTTTAAAATGTGTGCTATTATATTTATCTATGCATACACTTACTATTGTAAATGAAATTTGATTGCAATGCCATATATTAATGTATTTGTTAGATATATTATCATTAAATCTTATTCAAAAAATTGTTTTTTGTCAAGCGTTGGTGGTCTAGTGGTTAGCATAGCTGTCTTCCAAGCAGCTGGCCCGGGTTCGATTCCCGGTCAACGCATTTGACGTATGAAAAAAAAATTATTATCTAAAACTCAGTATTAATACCCCTAATTACTTTAAAATTTTATGCATTTTTATTACTTCAATTCTTTGTTTAGTTTTGTGAGTAGATCTTGCAATAAAAATTCTTGTGCTTTCTTTTAAATCATTTTAATTTCCTTATATTTGAACACATTTAATTCGCTTCACCTATTTATATAGAAAGTAGGTTGAAGTAAAGAAGGGTTCCCCTCTTTTCTTCCAATGCGTAAGCTTGTGGTTAAGACCTGTAGAGGTCTCTACCATCGCATTTTCAACCGCACATGCTTTAGGTTTATTGCCTTAGTAAATATTACTTATATACATATCTTAAAATTTAATTTAGTTTGCAGTCAATAGTTCAATTCAGAAGGCTTTTCTTACAAACAGTCTTGTTTGCTTCTATCTAAAATTTCCTTTTTTGATTATGAAGTTTGTTGTTTTTCAATCAACAAAAACAAGTTTTCATTATAAAATTGTAATCTAACTTTTACTTAATAAGACAATGTGGGTGATAACTAGTCAGCTATTTTTGATATTGTCAGACTTGATTAACCGTAAAAAACAGTAATTTATTATTATGATTATTATTCAACTATATACAGATATTATGACTTGAAGATTTACCAATTACATAAATACATTATATTTTTAACATTTGAGACAAATAATTTACTTAATATTAACTTTATATTTTTCACTAACGTTAATTAATAAGTTTGTTTATTGAAAAATGTACAATACTGTCAGATCAAACTGACAGCAAAAACATTAATAATTTATATCTGTAGTATTATTTAATGGCATGCTTCAAACTATTTCCTAAATTTGTTTACGTAGTCATTACAGAACTTATATTTAATTTTTTATTCTCTCTTCTTAACCTTTAGAGAAAAAATTACCAGAAAAAATTACAGGACACACAATTTTAAATGAAATGTCTAATTTATTACAATAAATAAAAATATATATACATTTTTATAAAGTGCAAATATAAAAGAAAGTAATAAAGCTGATAAAGTAGTCATTACCACAAAAAAGGGGATATTTTTCACATTTTTAAAATCTTTATTTTTACATTGGTTCACAAACTCTCAATTTTGAAAGGTATAACCTAAAATTACAATTTCATAGACAGCTTCATCACCTTCAGCATACAATGCAGAAAAAAAATAATATATAACATGACCTACCTGAGTTACAGTTTGTTGGTATAATGTGGTATAAGGTGACAACTTCAGTTTCATTTTTTTACTAACAAGCCTAAATGTTCAATTTTTGCAAGCAGTTGTTTTTCTAGGCCCTTTATGCGGGATATCTATTAGAAATGCAAGGTTTTAGTGTGGATCAAAAAAAAATAACAGTAATAACTTTAGTAAAGTGTAAATTATGGGGGTAAAAAATACTTACTATATTATTGGAATATCATGAGGGTGATCTAAATTCTGCATTATTTCATAGGAGACCATAATAGCAAAGTATGTTTCAAAGTAATTAAAAACTTATCTACAATGAAATGAATAAAAACATAGTAAATTCTAAGTTATGGGTGTAAAAAATAATTACAATATTATTTGAATATCATGAGGAGGAGGGTGAGCTAAATTATGCATTATTTCACAGGAGTCCATAATAGCAAAGTATGTTTCAAAGTAATTAAAAACTTATCTACAATGAAATGAATAAAAACAGTAAATAAAATAAAATAAATAGCCCAAAGGAATTACAAGCAATTATTATATATCAGTGGGAGATGATGATGATGACTGTTGATTCAGCATCGGGAGGCATTGTAAATTATTTAGAATACCAAAAAATCGATCTCGGGTTATAACTCTAGCAAGTTAGCAAGTATCGGTTGATGCAAATATTCATTTTTAGACCAAATAAATTTTAGTTTTGGTATGCGTGATATAGTACAAACATGAATAATCATACCAAAAATGCATTCAACTCAGCGGGTGACAGACCAACCTACTTCGGTAATGCCTTCCACTCTGAAACATACCTATTGCTTTCAGTGCAAATATATTATTTTGTATAAAAAATAAATGAAATAGATCAGCTGCAAATATATAATTTTGTATAAAAAATAAATAAAATAGATCAGGAATTGAATACTCACGGCTAATGGTGAAATATGACGAAACCTCAGAATCAAACACAAACAAAAAAGTCTTCATCAGAATCAATCAAAATTATGTTCAGTGGTGAAAGAAGCCATTTGTGCAGTTATTTTGTTTATACGTTGATAAAATCTAGAAAAATAAAAAAAATTATAAAATTTTAATAACGTACTTTACAAAAATTGCTATAAAAAATCTAATTTTCATCGCACAGAAAAAAATTTTAGACGTACAAAAAGATAGAAAAATGGTGAAGAGAAAGAAAAAAGACTCATAACTGTGACGTATACAGTTTGTGCGCTATTGTGGTCAAAATTGCAAACTTTTTTTTTTGCGTAAATCTGCGCACTTCAGTCTCAAAGGGTTTTAATGGCCATACTTGTTTACGAGTGGATCCCTAATGATTAAATTTAAAATCTTTGTTTAAAATTAAAAGAATTGTAACAATTTGTAATCTCTCGTATTTTGTATGAAAATTATTGTTATAAAAACATCCATAAAGTAAATTTGTGTAATGTACATGATATTAATGATGTTAAGAGCTTTGTTAGTGAATTCTGAAATCTCGATCGTAAATATCATTAAAATTTATGATATGGTATTTGATATAAGATGGTTGATGATGATGATTTAAATTTGTTAAAAGAATGGCTAGTTTAGACAACAGTACAATGAATCACTAGTTAAATTGAACCATGATATTTGTCGGATTACTGAATTTGATTTCAAGCAAAGAATTTAATATGTATGAATGAATACATATTCATACAGATATAAATTATACCAAATTCAGAGTTTAAAAATGCACCAAAATTAACAGTCACAACCAATGGTTTCATTGCTAAGGCAGACTACTCAAATGTAAGAACACAAACACCAAACAAATATGTGATAACACAAACATGAAACAAATACATATATTAACTTTCTATCCCATAATTCTATCTTAAAAGTCAATTATTTTAATATCAAAAATAAAACTTTTGAATAAATTAATAGCTTCACATCACAAAATTTTAACAATAAAGATTCTTTAATTCATCTCTTTATTTTTTTCATAGAAGACAATCTTAGCCTGTTCAAAAATAATCTTATGACTTGTATTTTTTTAATGGGTATATAATGCAGAACTAGGATATTTATTTTTATGAAATTTTCACTCTTTCATTTGGGCTCGAACTACTTTGACCCATTGCTTTTAATGGTTTATAAACATACATATTAAAATGGTTTGGTAGTCATTCATTTTCATCATGTGATCTCTATATGTGAATATATGATTCCTGTGCAATGACCATTTGATTAGTTGAATTATATATTTTCCAAAAATCAGGTTTCACATATCTTAGACTATTTTCTCCAAATACTTTTATTCTTTGCTCTCCTCATCTAATATAAGGCCATTAATGCATATGAAAATCTTTTTTTCAGTTGTTTTACAATAGTATGTTGAAACCGCTGGAGGGCGTTATTTCTATGCTAGTGCATAGAAATATGCTGTTTAGATGGCCTCTGCCGCTATCAAATGTTCTATTTCTAATGCATAAGCCTAGAAATAGTCTGTTGATACGGGGGAGGGTACCGGCTGACTGTGTATTATTTTTATGCTAATGCACAGAAACGTGAACATTTAGCCAATCTTGCCGCAGAAGCTATCGTGTCAGCTTACAGCTCAGATTCGGGCTAAGCATTTCGGACTAGCGATCATATTTCACTTTTGTTTACAGTATTGTCTGAGGGTGGCTGGAATTACGATTGTCAAAACTATTTTAATATTCATTAAGACCACCTCCCCCTCTATCTCACAACTTTTAGGAAAGTCTACTAACAATTATCAGCAGAGTCTCATGCTTCCCTAGCCCCCATTTTCTGCTGAAAAAATGGGCAAGTGTAGTTAAAAGCGCGCTTCCCATCAAATAACGTTTCGTGCGACAACAACTGCGAGCTGATTAATCGAATAGCTGAAAAAATAGGACAACTTGTTTTGCCGAATGTCAAAGAAAGAACAAGGATTCTTCTCTGACTGCTGGAACGGCAGTGGTTTATCAAACAAAACACCTTGAAGCTGCATGCCTGCTGTGTTTTTTTTTTTTTGCCTGAAGAGCCCAAAAAGTTGCTTTTAATTGCCGTATAGATTGATATTTTTTGAGGGGGAATTACCATCAAAACTTGGTCAATCTTCGCGTTGTTGGCATTCCGTTCTGTTAGCAATTGCAAACACCCTTCCCCCCTTTCCCAAAGTTGGACTTTGGCTTGTAAATGTTACCATTAAATGGACAATAGATTTATTTATCAAAATAAAAAAAAAACAAACCGAAAAAAAAAGAAGTAGTTGAATCGGCTGATTTTTTGTTTGTCGTACAATACCGAACCGAAAATAGAAAAGGGTTTAATGAGAATTAAATCAAAACAAAACAAAAATCGGTTAACTACTTTTTAAAAATCATTGGTTTTAATCGATCCTTTTTTTTTTTTTTTGGTTTTGTTTTTTTTTTTTTTTTTTTTGTTTGGGGTAGCCAAAATAGATTTGATAGCCGCCGTACTTTTATTTTAAATATGATAAACAACAACAATAACAACCGAAAAAAAAAAAAAAACAACCAAAAAATACGTAGACGGTAAAAAAAAAAAAACCCGTCCCCTTTGAAAATATCAATAATGAAAAAAAGAATCAAAAGCCAAAAAAATGAAGCACTTTTTTTTTTGTAAATTCATTTATTTGTAATTTTTTTGTTTATGCATTTGTTTATTTTTTTTTTTGTTTTGGTCGTGTTTAAACAAAAAATTTGATTTGATATTACTTTTGTAAATGTGATAAACAAAAAAAAATAAAAAAACCAAAGCCAACAAAAAAAAGAAAAGAAACCCGGCCCCGGCAACATTATATTTATCTTTGTTTACAAACCAAGCCCGCCCTCCGGCGGTTTCAACACGCTAGTGTAAAACAACCTTTTTTTCTTTCATTTCATTTTTTGTTTAAGATCTTTTCAACACATCAAATATGTATATACTGCATATTATTTTTAGAATTTTTACATTTATGGTTTTTCTTCAAAGTTGTTTTTTTTCACTCTTTTCTAAATCCATATTATAGCAGGCAATATTAACTATTACTAGTAAGTACAAGGGAAACTCGCAATGGGTGTACAATGTTTCATTGTGCTTATTAAGTCAGTTTGTTGGGTTAGTTTCATATCAAAGACATTGCAACTTCCATTTTATAGCTAATTTTATTAAACTTCATTTTTTTATTAAATTAATTATTAATATTAATAATGATATTTATTAATAATTGTTTTTAATTTATCATTAAATGTAATATATAGTCTGTCTTGAAAAGTCATTGAAAATTCTTGTATATTTTTTCCCCCTCTGTTGTCATTTTATAATAAATATTTGAAATACAGGCATTCTTCATATACCTGGAGCTTAATTGTAAATATAGGGGATTTGAACTCAGACTTTCAAGCACCCTTCAACTTTATCTTTTATTTATCTGTTCTACATGTGTGTGGTCATGCGTATCAGTGGTATGAGATAGTGTGGATAGTTGAAGAGTACTTGAAAGTCTGAGTTCAAACCCCCTATGTTTACATTTTATAATAATTAATTATTAGAAAGGCATATTTTATAATTTTCTCTTAAAATTATTTAGGCATCCCTTTGCCAATTACTTATCAAGTAAATTCCTTCCAAGATGGGAAAAGTTTTGCTGTCAGAGAAGTTAAAGCTTTTCAGAACAATGCCTTAATATTTTTTTGTTGTGTAACATTTCACAAAGATGAACCAAGCCAACTTAATCATCAGGATCTCATTTTTCCTACAGTGTCTTTCCCTGAAAATTGCCCACTAGTAGGTGCTGACATGTAAGTCTTCCTCAGTATTATTATTTTTATTGGCTTTTTTTTAAATTTATAATTTAAATAAGTTTGTGTTAATTTTAATATAAGTATTTATACATATATTGTATTTCTATATGTTCATGGTTTCAATTATTGATGAATTGAAAACAGTATTAATAAAAAAAATATAGATTGTGATTTTTTAAACTTTAATTTTTTAATTTACATGATTGTCAAAGATATAATAAACAAATATTAGATGTAAATTATTTGAATATTTTTTTTAAAAATTATCTTCTCCATTTCATTTCAAAGAGGATTTCAAAAGATGGTTATTACTCACATTCTTATGATTGACAGTTAAGATTATGACTTAAATATGTTTTAGTTTTCTATGTGTCAAAGTGTTGACCGGGAAGCGAACCTGGGCCCAGCTGCTTGGAAGGCAGCCATGCTAACCACAAGGTCACCAGCGCTTGACATATGTTTTAGTTTTGTTATTTCAAAAACACATATATTGTGCATTTATAAGGAGCAGAAATGCTGACTTTCAATTAAATGGAACAGTGTAAATTATTTTAGTCATTTGTTGCTGTTTTCACTTTGCTATATATTTTGAATGCTGCTTTCAGGAGTTTTATTTGAATTATATGCTAAATCAGTTGTGTAAAATAACAAAATAGCTAACTATAGGATATTTCTACTCATGTAATAATATATTCTTTGCAAAATAGATTAAAATCAACCTACTCCCTATATATTTATTTCATAGAAAAGAGTAAACTCTTGGAGATTTTTTTAAAACTTTACATAGGTAAAAATTAAATTTGTCTGAAAATTATGTAAGTAATCAATTTACTCTCAATGACCTCTTTATAAACTCAAAGAGTCATAGAAATTAAGATCATTGTGAACATATAAATAAATGAAATTACACACCATTTGTATTATGTATATAGGAAATTACATGCAATTTGTATAGCATGTATAGAAATTTAAGTTATATCTCAGATATAGTATCTTTTTGAAATGATAGTCAATTTTTTCGTTTCATTATTATTGTTTTAATAATAAATTATTAGATTATTTAGATTTTTATTATACCTTTTATTACATTAAATAAGTAAATGCATTATTAATATTGTCATCACAACTAATACTTATATATATATATTTATAGGAATACTGGAGGACTAAATATTTTTGGTACAGATTTTGAAGTAAGGCCTCAAAAACTTTCAGAAATTCTTTATGAAGATATTTCTTCTCATGATGAATATTTATGGGTGAAAGTTAATGACAGTGAAATAGGTAATTATAATAAAATCTTTATTAATAACTCATATATTTAAAAGATAATTTCACATTTGATGCTGTCTGCTTTACAGCAAAAAATAAGACAAAACCAAATGACACCCAAAAAATCACATGATGTCAGCTTCGACAATGTTTTTTCAGGGAAAAACTCTTTATTCAAGGCTAGTGCTGCCATCTATATGGTACTTGAATAATCAGTAAATGTTAGTGTTTAGTAAATCTTTATCTAATGATATTCTATCGGTGTTTCCAGACTAGTCTCTGATTTGAGCCTCTTTGGACTTGAATATAATGCACCTGGATCTTTTGAGTCAGATGTACTTTTCATCCAGCGATCACCTTTGAATCTTTTTTTTTACTATTAAAACTACTGATCTGGAATTCAAAAATTACTAATATTTTGAAATTAAATCAACTTCCTTCAATAGTTATATAGTTTTGATACCAGTTTAATATCAAAGGTTTTATAGTTCCTCAGTTTTATAATGCGACACAGAAATAAGAAAAATCAAAGAAGGTATTTTTTTTCCTATGTCATAGCATCGGCCGGGACGCGAACCCACAACCGTCTGCAACCAACTACTTGCTTGCAAGGTGGCTGCGATAACATCTCGGCTAACAACGCTTGACAAAGAAGGTATTTTTATTCGTTCAAATGATAGATTTACTTATCATCAGTTAACATTTTCAAAAATCCCACCAGTTGGAAATTTCAAGATTATATTGCACACTAATGAAAATACCAACACTATAGTGACTGTATAAAATATTTATTATTAAAGTTTTCAAATTATATCTTTACCATGAGTAGAAAAGATTTTATTACCTATATGTTAAGGTTAATCATAGTATTATAGCGAAATAATTTCATTTAAAGTTGTCAATGGAAAAAATATGTGATAATAATATATAGTTGGGAATTTTGTAAAGGGAGAAAGGGGAATGTATCAATTGTTTAAAATAAAGTCATACAAAGATATTTAGAAGGAAATGAAGTCATATATCACATGACCTAATTTTACAAGCTTATAAAATTAGGTTATGTGATATATGACTTGTTTTCCTTGCAATTATTGTTCTTGTTCTTAAGGCTTTGATGATTTTATATTGCTAAAGATATTAATATATGATGTATCTGAACTTGGTTCAGTCCCATATGGCTATTTAAGTTAGATAGCTGGATTTGAAGACATATCGATGTCTGAAAAGTTCAGATTTTCTACTTAATAGTTAAGCATTAGATAAAATGCTGGGCTTGACCTGGTATTTTAAATCTAATGCTAGAATATCCTAGTGCCTCACTGATGAGAGCCAGAGCTAGAAACCGGTTTGAGGTTAGGGATATTCTGAAAAGCTTGTTAAGAGCCATTGGCAAGCTCATTATATAAGGGTATTTATTTCATTTTTTTTCATTCATATTTTTATTTCAAGACAAAATAATAAAATAAAATATAGACAATAATATATTTTCTGTTTCCTTTTCTTAAAATCTTTACATTTTAATTTCAATATTGAATATTTAATTTCATTACTAAATATATTCACATGAAAGATAAAGTATAATAATTATCAGTTAACAATATGTCAATAATAGTCCAAAATGTTATGAATCATAAGGCACATATAGATATCTACATTAAAACATTAGAAAGATAATATTGTAAGCAAGATATATTGATTCTATGATATTTAATCACATATACTCTCATCAAACTCCTGCATCATTTCTCGCAGCTCTAAAGCATTATTTGCAAAAACAACCACATCATCTGCAAAATCTAAATGACAAATAATCTCCATTTACTTTCACTTCTTTAGCTTCCATTTTAATCCACAAAACACTTCTTGCAGCACTGCTATATATAGTTTTGGATATATGGAGTCTTCCTGTCTTATACCCTTCTCAATGTTGATTTTCCTAATATCATTACGAAATCTAATTGTTTTATGAATAAAGTAATGTTTAATGGATTTTCTCAAAATATGAAAATAAGGATTGATTATGATGACGTAAGAAGTTAACAACTACAAATATCTTGGACAGATTATTACTACAGATGGTAATACTGGATAAAATGAATCATAGATTGTTTGGAGTGCTTTTGTTAGAAATAGCTTCAAACCAAAAGGAAATATGCCTATGTGTTTGAAAAGGAAAGATTAATAAATGTGATTTACCAGTTCTTACTTATGGATCTGAGACTTGGACACTTAATAGGAGAGCACTACAGAGACTTCAGGCAACTCAAAGAAGTATGGAGAGATGCATGTTGGGAATAACAAGAAGAGATCAAAAATGCAATATATGGGTAAAAGAGCAAACAGGTGTTACTGACCTCATTGAAAAAATTAAAATACTGAAGTGGAGCTGGGCTGGACATATTGCTAGAAGAGATGATAATAGGTGGACAATTCAACTCTGATACTTGTGATGCATAGCATCATATTATCTTCTGAGTGATGATCATTTATTTATTTATTTAATGTGCAGTATTTCAGGGATTCAATAATATTTTAGAAATTCAAAATTCTTTATGGACACCCACTCATATATTTTCAAAAAAATTTAGGAAACATATTAAAAGCAAAGGTGTGATTTATATATATCGTTTTTAACGATTTGGTTAATGCGTTTGACTTTATTAATCAAACTTATTTACGGAAATGTTTGAAATTACATGTTTATTATACAGCTTCTACAGAAAGAATGAAAATAATATTATTAGTGGAGGAACACACATATCTATGTTGTAACTAGTCACTTAAAACAGGCAAAACTATCCATATAATAGTGCCACTCAGTGCAAGCCAGAATAATTCAATGGATGCCAGAAGGCTTGTGCATAAAATCCCTATCTAGTGCCTAGTCATCCAATATCCTCAGATTAGATAGGGATTTTATGCATAAGCTATCTGGCAACCATTGATTACTCTGGCTTGCACTGAGTGGCACTACTATATGAAGAGTTTTTCCTGTTTTAATAACAGTTATGAGCAAGCATAAGAAATGGTGATCCTGTGATGTTAAGTGGTTTAACTAGTCACATAGTTTGTAAAACACTGCTCATTGATATTAATTAATTTAATTTTTTTGTCTTATAATAAAAGACTGACATTACATACACATATGTTAATAGAAAAATTAAATGAGTATAAATTCTTAAAATATTATATTTTAGATTGGATTAAATTTCATATTATTATTTATTCAAATAAATGTGCAAAAAATAAATAAATGTCTTTTATTTTCATTTTTAATTTTGGATTTTAATAAATAAGCTAATAGATTTTTTATTATGTTATTTTCAAATATTTTTATTTTATTTATGATCAGTTTTAGTTAATTTTTTTGTTAAATATGTTTTTAAAGATATAAGAAGAAAAAAGACTTTTGTTAAGGTAAATTAATTAATTGTGTTTATCATAATTTCTATGTGCAGATAATTAAAGATTGTTGCCATTTTGTTGTTTAATAATGACAAATATCCTATACATTTATTAATTTATTTTTAAAAATAAGCTCTATACAAGCAAATGCAAGATTAAAAAGTTTTAGTTTTTCAAATTTTTTTATCAGAGTTTTTTTCAGAAAGGCATCAGATCTTGGTTAAGAGAATCTTTTAAACAAGCAGTGAAAGAGTGATAGTTCTAGAGTACTTATGCCTCAACAATAATCATTAGCTAGAAATTGTATTGAAGTATCTGATGCCTGTCTTGGTAAGTAACCTAAAAATGCTATCAAAAAAAGCATCTCAATTCCAAATACGTTTTAGAAAAAATTTTCTGAAGATTTCAGTATTTCAAGCATAATGAAAATTGGTTAATGTTTAATAATTTAGAAACCCCTGGATTTCTTGCAGAAAATTTGTGAAGTCATATCTGTATACTAAAAGTCAATCTAATACCTTTATTTAGAAAAGAAAAAATGAATATGTCAACTTAAAAATAAAGACTTTAACAAGATAAAAAAATGTTAGATCTATTTTATATAGTCCTGGTGATAACAAAAAATAATCACCTTAATTATCCCTCGTATATGTGTTAAATGGATTATGTCCTGTACATGAGGGGTCAGATTGACCTTAGGTCAACATGGGTGTGACAAGAATCTCGGCCTCAAGGTGGTCTTTGACATTCCATCATCAGATTTTCAATTGGATGGACGGTTGAAGAATTGGAGTGTGAAGTAGATTGAAGCCTGTCCATTAAAGTATGAATATTGGCTATCTTAATATATATCTGAGCACTTATGGCATATATGTGTAGAGATGGTAATCTGGACCAACTGATGATTGCTGGTTTAGCATGAAATACGTATATCGGTGATCTTTTTTTTTTTGGCATATATGTGTTCAAGTGTACCAGCGTTATGAGATAGTGTGGAGAGTGATGGGTCGTGTGAAAGTCTGTGCTCATATACCCTATATATTAAAACTATTTGTTTAATTTTATTATATTTAATTTTCGTAGAATACTCAAATATTATTAGTTTAGAACTCGGTAATTCCCCCCCCCCCCATCATATAACTATTTACATCCATCAATTATTATATAGTAAATTTGTTATTAATATATTTTTTGTTTCTCTTTATAATCAATCTAATAGTCCTTCTATATATGTATGCTGTAATGATTAGCATATTAATTTTTTATTTTCATAAAGGGAAAGTTAATTGCTTATACTGAATTAGTTGTTATATCTAGAGGAAAGATAGTATTTCTAATACAAATATTTTTTCATTCTAGCGATTGTTTGTATAGTTGAAATAATATTTTAACTTTTACTATGCATGTATGCATGCACATATTCAAGATTATTTTGGTTATATTTTAACGTAGTTCTTATATTTCTTTGATTGCCAATTCAATGAAGTGATTTATTATCATCAGCCTATTAGAAAACAGGCAAAACTCTCCATACAGGCTCCGCACTGACGAAAGCCACAAGCTAGAAACTAGTCTGGGGATATTAGCACTAGATAGGGATTTTATGCACAAGCCTTCTGGCATCCATTGATTACTCTGTTTAGCACAGGTGGCACTACTGTATGGAGAGTTTTGCCTGCTTTAATAATAGTTATAAGAAATGGTGATCATGTGATGTTTAATGGTTTAATACATATATAGGAACCAAATAGAGGATATCATTCTATTACAATATATATATATTTAATTACTTTAAGTATTTATGAGTGTAGCAGTAAGTCCTCAATAACAGATTCACCATTATTACCATATCTAATTGTTAGTATTTTGTCACAATGTTTTAAATAATTATTTTATCTTTTGTATTAATTATAATAAACAATCATTACTTGTTTTTAGGTAAATTACAACATCATCAGTGTTTAGCAGCTCTTTTGAGTGATTTCAGAATTGGTACATCATTAATACGGGTACATTCAATGGAAAAATTGGCTCGTCCATTGTCTCTTAATCATAACGTCTGGTTTCATGCACCATTTAAAGTTGATGACTGGATTTTGTTACATCGAAGCAGTCCTCATTCAGGTAAATTGCAACATCACAATGTAAACTCAGAATGTGATAAATTTACAGACCACTTCTTTTGTACTGAATTGCGGATGATCATTGTTTAGGCATTCCTCCAAATGATGGATATAATTCATAATACAAGGTCTGTGCAAAAACAAGTTCATGTCTATATTATTATTAAGATTTAATCAGGATATATATAATGGACGGATGTGCTTAATAAGTATTGGCTAATCAAATCTTAATTTGCCATATGCTTTTTTTAAACCTTGATATAAATCCTGAGCTGTCTTCTTGTGAAAAATATTCCAGCTAATCTAATCCCTATATATGTACTTTATATAACAAACCTATAGTTTTCAAGTAAGCTTGAGATTTGAACATCCAAACAGAAAAAACAATTAGACTTTTCTATTTATATATCTTAGTTACAACCAGTTTGATTTTGGAAATTGAATATTTTTAGTATTTATTGTTCATAAAATAAGATTAGAATTTACAAGCTTTAAAGAAGTATATAATAAATCTGGAATATTTAATTAACTATGGATATTTGTTAAATGCAATAGTCACTTAATTAGAAATATATTTTTTATGTTATCATATTTCTATTTCTTGGATATTTTGATGTATATATAAATCATCACCTATTATGGAATATGAATATTAAGAAAGTGAATAAACATCACATGATCACCATTTGTTATGTTTGCTCATAACTGTTATTAAAATCCATTGATTACTCTGGCTTGCACTGAGTGGCAATACTTATAGAGAGTTTTATTAAAGAAGTGATGAGGTCAATATATAAAATTAATGATAAAAACATTCAGGTGTCAAAATCAAACTGGTCATAATTAAAATAAATGAATAAAAAATTTCTAATTTGTTGTTTAGGTGTTTCAAATTTCAATATCACATGATAAACAATAAATTTCTTATGTGAAATACAAGTATAATGAATCATATTGATTAGTGATATTTATTTCATAAGACAACAGCTTTGGGTTTACAACAAGCTCAGATCATATGACAAATCTGGAAGAATTGATTGATTACGTATTTAAAAAAGGAACAATTGTTTTTTAATATTTGTATCAGAGAACTAGTTTTCATAGAAATTACAGCCGAAATTATTAGAGAAACAAAAATTATTTTTAATTCTGATAAAAGAATCAATTGCTATAGATTAACAACTTCTTTTTTAGAGTTTAGTCAATCTGCAAATTTAGCTGAACTGAGTTCAGATCCATATGACTATACAAGCTAATGAGCTTGAATTGAAAACATTATTGTGTTTTCATTTTGGACTCAAAGCTTTATATTTAGCTAATAAGGTAAAAGGTAACTGCTGGAGGGTTACATTAGATCCTAAGATCTAAGTGCACTGCTCTCAGATCCAAGACTCCTCACTGATGAAAGTCACAAACTAGAAACTAGTCTGGGGATATTGGATGAGTAGGCACTAGATAGAGATTTTATGCACAAATTATTCTGGTTTGCTGTATGGAGAGTTTAGCTTCTGATGTTGCTAGCATAAAGAATGGTGATCATGTGATGTTTAGTGGTTAAATTTATTGTAATAAATATCCTACTTATTTTCTTCAAAAAAATCTTAGTTGTTTTCTTATCAAAACTTGTCAAAATTTTTAAAATAAAATAATTTAAATAATTAATTCATTCTTTAATTAAAAATTAGAGGTGTTTAAAAATTATTGCACATTCATAGAAAATTTCAAATGCAAGAAAAATGAATTATTTATTTACATATTAAATAGTAACCAATAAATTTTAAATAATAAAAATTAATATATATTAATTCTATTGAGATAAGATTTCTTTATATATATATATAAATACATGTATGATATCTCTGTATGCAATCATAAACAAATATATAAATACATATTCTTATATATACGTAAATGAAATAGAAAATTATATAACATTAAAATACTAGTAACATATTAAATTTTATATTAAAATTCTCTCATGATCATGGTTTAATCTATTATATAAATAGACCTCAAATGAAAATTAATTAATCTTATGAAAACTTCCTGTGATAATAGAGATAAGTAGTTTTTGAAATGAATTATAGAAATGTTAATTGATTTTCACTTGATAAAGTCTATCTGTGCAAAAAATGAAACCATGGTCATGAGAATATTTTAGTATAAATTTTATTAATTTATTAGTATTTTAATGTTATATGATTCTCTATTTTATTTATTATTAACAAAGCAAAACTCTCCATACAGTAGTGCCACTTTCTGCCAAACAGAGTAATCAATGAATGCCAGAAGGCTTGTGCATAACATCCCTATCTAATGCCTACTCATCCAATATCCCCAGACTAGTTTCGGCTTGTGTTCAAACCCATATGACTATATAAGCTATTGAGCTTAGATTGAAAATATTTTTGTGTTTTCAATTTCATTCTCATAGTTTTGTAGTTAAGTAGAGATAAAAGGTGGGTGCTGGAGGGTTGCATTAGATCCTAAGATCTAGGTGCAGTGCTCTCAGATCCAAAGCTCCTCACTGACGATGGCCACAAGCCAGAAACTAGTCTGGGGATATTGGATGAGTGGGCATTAGATAGGGAATTTATGCATAAGCCTTCTGGCATTCATTGATTACTCTGGTTGGTACAGGGTGGCACTACTGTATGGAGAGTTTTGCTTTGTTTATAAACAATTATGTGCTAGTACTAGAGATAGTGATCATGTGATGCTTAATTATTTATTATTACTAATATAATGTTAGGCAGTATTTAATTTTCTATAAATATAGATATACATAAACAATCTATAATAATCAAATTATTCAAGAATGTAATAGTATCTATATTTAAATTCAGTCCATGTAGATAATTTCCTAATATTGTTTATGTATATTTATATTATGTATATATAAAATAATGTATTTATTTATTTGTTTATTTGACTATGAATGTATATAGAGGCATCATAGATATGTTTAACTTATTTTTTATTCTATATTATTAGAATAAATATTTTTTAATGTTTATTGTTTATTATTTAATATGCCAACAAATAATTTTTTCTTATATTTGAGATTTACTATGAAAGTTTGGTAATTCTGTACATATGTATTTAACTAACATATTAATTATTTAAAAATTTTCGAATATTTTAATAAGAATACAAGGTTTTTTTATTATTTATTAGAATAGATTAGTAGATAATTGCTTAAATTCTTAAAAAAATTGTTTACTTTATCAAATAAACTGTGATAAACAGAGTAGAAGAAATTCAATCAATATAAAAAATCTGAAAGTGAAAAAAATCTAAAAGTGATTCTCAAGTTAATTCTGTTTTTTTTTTCAAATCATGAAAGTAGTATACCACTAAACATCACATGATCACCATTTCTTATGCTTGCTCATAACTGTTATTAAAACAGGCAAAACGCCCCATACAGTAGTGCCATTCAGTGCAAGCCAGAGTAATCAATGGATGCCAGAAGGCTTGTGCATAAAATCCCCATCTAGTGCCTACTCATCCAATATCCCCAGACTAGTTTCTGGCTTGTGGCCTTTGTTAGTCAGGAGCCTTGGATCTGAAAGCACTGCACCTAGATCTTAGGATCTAATGCAACCCTCCAGCAGCCATCTTTTATCTCTACTTAACTACAAAACTATGAGTCTTAAATTGAAAATAACAATATTTTCAATCCAAGTTCATTAGCTTATATAGTCATATAAGTCTGAACTCAGTTCAGTACCTATACATTTTAGTGTCTTTGGTTCTTTAATAACCGTAACCACCACTATCCTATTAGGTGGGATTGGTTTTAAGTCAATAAACATCACTTTGTCACCATTTCTTATAACTGTTATTAAAACAGGCAAAACTCTCCGTACAGTATTGTCACTCATGGAGAGTTTTGCCTGTTTTAATTGATTTGGGATGTTGACTTGAAGATTAGTGACAGATATAAAGAATTATCTCACATATATTGTTTTGCAAGGCTGTTAATTTTATTTATAATGATTAATGACAAGTATAGTTTAGGAGTGTAATAATGCAATATTAATATTATAATGGCATCGACATTCTATTTTGGTAATTTGACATAAGTAGTGTATTGAACATATTAATGTTCAATTGAATTTTGTCGATTACTAATTTATTGAGAACATTATTTAATTTATTCTCAGAAAGAATGAATGGCATCCCAACAAAAGAAATGTACAAAATTAGAAATCAAATTGCTAATATTGCTTCTGGCTACATATGAGAGCCATTTAATCCTTTTAAGTGTTAATTAATATAGTCACTTGTTAATGGGTAATCATATGTTCTTTAGTGCAGTAGTAAAGTAACTGTAGCAAACTCTCCATATAGTAGTGCCACCAAGTGCAAGCCTTCATAATTAATGAATGCAGGAAGGTTTGTGCATAAAATCCCTATTAAGTGCCTACTCATCCAATATTCCAAATTAGTTTCTAACTTGTGGCTTTCATCAGTAAGGTGATCTCAAATCCAAGGCTCCTCACTGATGAAAGCCACAAGCTCAAAACTAGTCTGGGGATATTGAATGAACAGGCACTAGATAGGGGTTTTATGCACAAATCTTCCTGCATCCATTGATTATGAAGGCTTGCACTTGGTGGCATTACTGCATGGATAGTTTGCTACTGTTATTAACAGCCTGCCTAAGCATATGAAATGGTGATCATGTGATGTTTTGATAGTAGTAAAGTAGTGGATACAAAGGATCACAGATTGATTCCACAAAGAGTAAAATAAAATAAATCTCAGATTAATTGAGAAGTGTAGCATTCAACCGGTTTTTTAATACTCACATATTTTTATAATTATTTATTAATTTGTTATAGTGAATAAATTAGTTTGATTTTCAAATATGAAAATCAAGCTATTAATCTTTGCGATGAGAATCAGTATCTGATTGAAAGATTACGATCATTAAATAAAAATAAAACACTACGAGACAGACCTGAAATTAATCAAATATTTATCTCTTTGTTTTGAAATAAAATTTTATTTTCTACTTCATAAATTTTTGTAGCTATTCTGGTCCATGTTTATATTCTTCTTCCTAAGACTAATTCTATATCTGCATAATGATGGCAAATGGGTATTTAGCTTTTCTTAGCTAAAACATAAACAAGCAAGGAAAAATGTAAATTTTCATTATCTGGCAATAAATTAACCCGGTGAGATTTCTCATTCATTGTTTATTTGTAAATGGTTGCAGGAGAAATGTTTGTTCTGCAATGGCTACTTTATTGGATATTAGAAGATTTATTCAGAAAAATATTTTTTTTTCTTTTCTATTTATTATTTTATGAAATTTACTTCATTTTGATTTTTATTTGAAGGAATCTCTTATATATATATATATGACAATAGATGGCGTTCTACCAAAAACACCGTCAAGCGTAGTTTTTTATTTACATAAACGTCAGAGCGAGTATTCGCTATCTCTAACTTTAATTTCCACCTTCAGATCATGATTTCAAGCTATTTGCTATCGTCAGCGAAGGACAGGAATAAGAAAAAAAAAAAAACTACGTTTGATGGTGTTTTTGGTAGAACGCCATCTATTGTCATAAATACAAGCGTTAGCAAGTTTTAACTTGTGTTTTTTTGTTTTTCATATATATATATATATGTACATCTCAGCCCAAGTTGTGAAGTGCTCAGTATTGTACTGATGGGTGGTATCAAGTTCAGATATTAACAGCAAAATGTTAAAATAACCGAGTTTTTAAAATAAGGCTAAGATAAATAAAATTGATGTTAAAACAATTGAAAATCAAAATCAAAATGACAAATTCATTAAATAATCATATTTTCAAATATCAAAATTGGCTTAAAGCATTTCTCTGGTCATTCTGTGAATTTTTTGACATTATTCTATATTGTTAACTCTCAGAAAATGTTGGTGAATATAATCTTTGGTAAACTTTTTTAAACAAGAAAGCTGACTGAATTGGTGAATTACCTTCTGATCTTTGAGACATTCTACTTATCTATCAGAGATTTTTTTATATAATTACAATTTTTTTTTTTTTGATGATACACTATTTTAAAACCATGTCGTTTCTTATGATAGTATTTGACATTGTGGGTTTTATGATCTACTTCAGTACTAGTTTATTATTGATACATTTCCTATCGTATATTTTCTATATTGTGAGTTGAACGAATTAAATCCTTATTATTATTATTATTATTATTATTTTTTGGTGATTTAAAATAAAGCTATTTTAAACACGTTAAAGATTTTTTTCATTTATTGATGTATTTAAAATGTAAAATTTTATTCTATAAAACTTGCATTATGTATATATTTTGAAGAGCCTTATAGCTTAATAATAGTATACCCATCTTTTATGTCCATGACCTTGGACTTAAATCGACTGTATAGGATTTGGGAATGCTTTCTGATTTCAAATAGTATAAGATATCCAGTCGATAGTTAATCTAGTTAGCTATGCAAAATTAGCTGGTAAATGGGTATCTCTCTATTGTTAACAAGGATGGAAAAATGTTAAAACTTTATTGCCTGACATTCAGCAATCCTAGTGAATTATGTATTCTTTGCTGTTTTTTAAGGTCTGTTGAAGAGGTCTTTGCCAGTGGGCTATTTAAAGGCTGTATTATTTATTTATTAATTATCATCATCATCATCATCATTATTATTATATGTAGAATTGTATTAATCTTGTATAATATATTTTATTACAGGAAATTCCATTGGACATTGTGAAAGCAGAGTTTGGACAAAAGAGAAATCGTTAGTTTTTTCCGTTTCTCAACAAATGCTGACGAGAGCTAAGAAATAACTAAAAAAGAAGAGTCCCAAATAGCCTAATTGTTGCTGAAACATTATCTGTGCCAAATAGGAATCTTATATGATCAAAATAATAAGTTTTTAATGATTTATTAAAAGTTCTGAAAGTAACGTAGGGTAACGTTAAAGTACAAACCTATATTATTTATATAAAGAATTAAGGCAGATATGAATAAATGTGTGTATATATATTTTCAGTGGCGAATCTTTAGTAAGCAGTAGGTTTTTTAAAGAAAAAATAAAAATACATATTTTATTTATTTAAATGCTGGTATTTTTGAAACCAAATTAATACACTCAATTTTTTTTGTATTTTTGTAAGGATGTAATTTAGTTTAGTAACAAGATTGATTGGCTCAATAAGTATTTGCATTGAATTTTATGGTAAGAAAAACCACATTTTTGATTGGCTAATTGTATAAAACATATGCAGTTTGATGTTCAAACGTCATTTTATCTGAGAAACAATTGATATGATAAAAGAAAAAGTATAAGTTTTATTAGAATTTATGATATAGCTTTAAATATGATATTCTAAATTTGAAATATTGATACTGTCACAAGTAAGGACTATCATTTGGTGATATTACCATAATAGAATGATGATAAGCGCTATCACGTTGTCTTAATTTTCTAGTACAATTACGATTAAGCATTATCACTAGGTCATAGTGCCCTAGTACAATAATAAAGTTTATCAACTGATTAAAGTATTCTAGTACAGTGACTACAATAATGGGTGAGCATTATAATTTGGTCATAGTACTCTATTATAGTGATGATGATGCATAATCTCTTGGTTTTTAGTATTTAGCACGATGATCAAGCATCCTCATTTGATCATAGTATTCTTCCTTTTTATTAATCTATAAAAAAAGTTTAAAGACTGGTAAAGAGATACATAGAAAATTTCATGTCTTTATTTTACTTTAAAAGATTATAACTTTAAAATTTTTATATACATATTCAGAATTTTAATTCGTTTATTGTACACCCAAGTATGTAAATATTGTGCTGGAAATAAAGTGGTAGAGAGAATACAATAATCCTATTTAAGTAACCAAACAGATTTTTTTCTTTCCACTTTTTTATCATGGAATAACTTCTCAGGGCAGAATTTAAATAAATAAGATATGTTATTATTTTAAAGTAAATTCTATGTGTAAAATATACTTAAGGATTTAGTATGATTTCTTTCTTTATATATATATTCAGTAAAAATTTATAATTCATCTGAATATTTGTGTAAATGAAAGTTTCTCTCTCTATATATAATACAAATAAAATGTCTGTTAATTAAAACTGTTATAATAACAATAAAAATAATAAATATAATAGTAATTATTATATAATCTTTCAATCCACAGAAGTACTTTCGGTTAATTCCTTAACCCTCCTCAGCTGCCATTAAATGCAAAAAACAAAACGGAAGCAAACATCAATTCAAGTCCCTTGAATCCCGAATTTTAACATTAGCTGCTTGTCTATTAATTATATTCATTTTATTTCTATTTATTAAAATTGCTTCTTTAATTTTTATTTTATTATGGTTTCTCTCTTCCTGAAGAATCTTAACATTTTCATTATCAAACTTAAATTTATATTTTCATGTCCTATCATGATCCAAGAAAACAAGCAATCATTAAATCATTATTATTTTTACTTTTCACATGTTTATATAACAATTCATGCTCCTTTAATCTTTTTTTAATATTGCACTTCACGTAAATATGATACATCCGCACAAATTTGATAGACATTACTTTTCTCCTTGACATCTATAACATTTTTAGAATTATTTCCTAACTTATTAACGTTATTTGCAACACAAAATGAAACATTAACACATCCTTACATATATTCTTAAAAAATTCCATATATTTCAAATGCTCAAGTGAAATTTTTTAAGGATATATATAAGGCTGTGTTTAATGTTTCATTTTGTGTTACGGATAATGTTAATAAGTTAGTGAATAATTCTAAAAATGTCATACCTTTCAAGCAGAAAAGTAATGTTATGTACCAAATTTTTTGTAGGTGTATGTTATCATATATAGGTGAATTGAAGTGCAGTATTGAGTAAAGGTTAAAGGAGCATGAATTGTTATACAATAATGTGAAAAGTAAAAATAATAATGATTTAATGACTGCTTCAGTTTTCTTGGATCATTAAAGGGCGTGTAAAAATAAATTTAAGCTTGATATTGAAAGTGTTAAGATTCTTCATGAAGAGAGAAACCATGATAAAAGAAAAATTATGGAGGCAATTTTAATAAATAGAAATAAAATGAATATAATTATTAGACAAGCTGCTAACATTAAAATTTCGGATTCATGGAATTTGAGTTGATGATGTTTACTTCCATTTTGTTTTTTTAATTTAATGGCAGTTGAGGAGGGTTAAGGAATTAATTGAAAGTACTTCTATGGATTGAAATTGTATACAGTAGTTAATTACCGTTATATTATTTTTATTGTTATATATATGTAAGCTATTAGCATGTATAATTTAAATTTTAAGAAAAAAAATTGAACATTTCCTCATTTGTTATTAGTTGTTTATAATAAATCCATTGTTATAATGTGTGTGTGAACACACAACATATTTATATATACTTTTAGTAGTTGAATGCATTTTATTTTGGCATACATTTTATTTTTTAATTTTATTTTTAAAAAAAATGAAGCAAATTGTTATTGAAAGTTAGAGATGTCCATCAGTTTTTAATGTAAATAAAGTAGTTAATCTGTTTTTTATTTTACTACGGCCATGTTGTTGTAGAGTTATAGACTCTGGAGCTTAAAGTCCTCAGATCGTGCTCAGTTGTCATTTCCGATACTCAAACTTTTTATGAACTCGTGAGTAATAAACCACTCAATTATTTTTTTTAATAGTTAAAAATGGCTAATTAATGAATTAGAAATACATTAAATACTTATGAGGCAAGTTTTATTTCAAAAATAAAAGTGAACATTTTAAAGTAAAACCAAAGAGACTTTGAGATATCAAATGATGTTGTGCGAAAGGACATCTACACTGAAAGAGTAAATATTATATTTCCAGGTAGAATAAAGTATAAAATCTTAAGTATGCCCAATTTTATGTATGAAAGATGGTTATAGAAATGACTAAGCTGTTTATAAATTTTTTAATCCACTGTTTTTTGGAATTATGCAGTAACGTCAAATATATGTTAAATAATGAAAGAATAGTATAAGACATGCATCATCACAGATTAATTGGAACAATTGAGGTATTTCATAAACTGAGTTCGAAAAGTATTTAATACATAATATGAATGGTTGCAGACCTTGGAAAAGCGCAAAAGTAAAATTCCTAAAAGTCAAATTTTTATTTACCCAAGACTGTTAGGTTATGTATTCTTATAATATTAAGATATATATAATCAAATATTGTTGAATTCTACATTCTACAATTTGTAAACACATTATTTTAGGTTCTGGATGTACTGCAGCATCACCTAGTGGCCACAGCACATATAACTAACCAGTACCTTATTTTATACTAAGTTAATAATTGTTTTGCATTAGTTTTTTTTAGAGAGTTAAAATTTATTTTTTGTTTAACAAAACATTTAATTTTGTACAATTACTTAGATAATGCAAAGAATTATTGGACGTAATTTCAGTGATAAAAATACTGGATTATAAGAGAAGTAATTGTATTATGATTGAAGGAAAGTTTTTATATGTAATATACAAAGAATTCAATTTTTAGGTTCACTGTTATGTAATTCATACTGATCCTGTAGATTGCAAGCAGTCAGTTATCCTGTAGGTCACTAAGAAGAAAAAGTTAAATTATTCCTTGTATCAGAATGTGTGCATTTGAATTTTAAATAAATATTACTCCCTACCCTCAATTGATAAACTATTAGAAATAATTCTTGTTTAAGAATTGGATGAATTATGCCTTTATTTTATGTCACAAAAGATTAAGCATTGGAGCAGATAAATAGTTTTGTCTTTATTTTATATAAGGGATTCAAACTCAGATATTCACATGACCCTCAACTCTCCAATTCAACTCATATTGCTGACCCACCTGATCACACACATGTTGAAAAGATAAATAATCACCAATATATCTATTTCAGGCTAAACCAGCAATCATCAGTTGGTCCAGATTACTATCCTCACACATATATTAATCAGTACTCAGCTTTATATTAAGCTAGCCAATCTTCATACTTTAATGGATAGGCTTCAAACTACTCCAACCCACAACTCTTCAGCCATTCATTTTCATTGAAAATTTGATGATGGAACATGTCTTTATGTATAAATAATGCATTAGTGATATTTTTTGTGCTCATTTTAAATTGGTATGAAATTATTTAAAGTACAGTACATGGAAATGTCAAACTATTGTGGTGAATTTTATCAGATTATAATGAATTGATTAAGATGTATCCATTAATGTCTTCCTATATTATTATTAATATTACAATAATCATTCTTCATTACCAGTAGCAATCATTATAAATAAAATTGGCTATTTAAATTTCTATAGAAAAAAAAATAAAGAAAATCAAAGAATGAAAAGTTAAAAATGTGTTTGAATCATGAATACATCTACAATTATGTCTTCCATTATTGTTTTTTAACTTCTTCTGTATTGAATTTTACTTTTTGAAAGCCCTCAGCTCGTTCCTTTAGTTCTCCATTGCATTCTACCATTAACAATATCCTCTCAATGAAAGTGATCAGTGTTGCGACATTTGTAGAAAGTGTCTTTGGGTTAAAACTTTTGTAATATAAATGACGTCTGCCTGTCTCACAAAACTGTCATCATAACATTTTTTTTTTAGCAAAGTTATCATTCCTTCATTTCACATGATCATTCCAATGAAGACATGCCTTTAAAATACTAAATTCAATAGCACCGTATTCAGAAAATTGATGATCTTTCCATCCAATTTTTATTATCTTATGAAGCATTCTCAAGTAAATTTTTTCGTACTAGTGCCTTATTTTGATGAAAGATTTATTCTCACTTATATGCAATTAATTTACTTGAGATAATTATGTCATTATTATGATGATAGATAGAGCATGCCCCACAGCTATATTATTTCAGCAACACTCCCCCTTTAAATAAAGAAAAGATTGAATTTTGTAGCCCATTCAAAAGGGAAAATATTTTATAGTGATTTCAGCTAGCATTGTGCTTTGTTTCTCTCTATATATAGGTCACAAATAAGCTCTTAACAAGCTTTGCAGAATATCCCTGACCCCAGACTGGTTTCTACTACTGACTTCCTCAGTGAGGTGCTAGGATCTCAATGAGAAAGCCAGTAGCAGAAACCGATCTGGGATCAGGAATATTCTGAAAAGCTTGTTAAGATCTTATTTGCGAGTTCTATATATAACATTTGTAATACAAGCTTGTTAAATTAGATCCTGTAACATATGACTTGATTTCTTTTGTAATAAATATATATGAAAATATCCTAGTACATATCACTAGCTGAAAATTCAAATACAAAATGTTTAAATCACTCTCCCAAACATTGTTTTTTTCAGCAATGTCCTCTGTGAATAAATATAAAGTTTGAAGTTCAGACTATATTAATTCATGGAAGGCATTGATGAATAATGTGATAGGATGATTTGAACATTATATATATATAAACAATCAGCTAATATAAAGACAACAGAATTGTGGGAAATTTGAATAGATTGAATGATGGGTAATGCAGGTTTTTATTTTTTGTACGTTTGTATTAACAGTTGATAAAGATTGTCAGTGAAACAATTGAAAGTACTTCTGGTAAAGAATATATTATTTAATTTTGAATACTGTGTTAAATATATTTGTTTGAATTATTATATATATATATAATTAATAATATAGATTTTTATATACATGTAATATTGTGATAGGTAATTAATCTTCACACATGCACTAGAAAATTGAACACATGGCCTATATTTTTAAAATATTTATTGATGGGAGAGTGTATGTAATTTTCTAGCACATGTATGAAGAGAAGTTTCCCTCCACTATATTAAACACACACATATATGTGGATCACTATGAGAATGTAATGGGATGAGATCTTTTTTCCATGACTATAAAACATGTTCATTCTTCTTTTTTACGATTCTGTCATTTGGTGTACTGATAGAATGACAGATTCTGCAGTACAGTTGGAAGTCATGGATTGCAGGCCAGTTGACTCTTTCAGTATTCAAATTTCTTATAAACTTCAAGTAATAAATTATTTTCTTTATATTAATGGCCATATTTTGTTAACGATAATCTTAATGTTAACTACTGCATATAGCTTTTGATTGTGTGTCACAGTGGAGAGATTCCACTTCATATCTCAAAGTAGTTGCTATAGTGTTGATAGTTTTCATGCTTAATAGAGTAAACTAGTTTATCGTTTGTCCATCTATTCTCTATTAAAAGTGTTTTTGAATTTAATTTGTTTTCAGTGAGTCTAACAAAGATATTTATGGTTGATATTGTTAAATAAAAATGATTTTTAACTAAATTTTTTTTTTGGTAGTTTGAACCCACCCATCCGTGTATTTTTTTCTGGATAGAAATTTAATTTTAGTAAGAATATATTGAAATGAAAATAAAATATGATTTTAATATGGTACAGCCTTCACAAATATACTTAGCAAGTTTATGGATTATCTTTGTATCTCTTTTACCTTAAATAAAATGAGATACTATTTAATTATACAATTGAAAATATAATTATGCCACTCTAAAATGCATTAAGATTACTAATCTCTCATTTTATTTGTATTAACATATAATATTAAATGCAGTCCATTCCATTGCCATAAAATATTTGTTCCTAAATTTACAGATTTTTGTCTAGATGTCAATGCAATTAAGATGTGTTAATTTAAACAGAGCAAAACTCTCCATACAGTATTGCCACCTGTGCTAAACAGAGTAATCAATGGATGCCAGAAGGCTTGTGCATAAAATCCCTATCTAGTGCCTACTCATCCAATATCCCCAGACTAGTTTCCGGCTTGTGGCCTTCGTCAGTGGGGAGCCTTGGATCTGAGAGCATCTAGATGCAGTGCAGTGCTCTCAGATCCAAGGCTCCTCACTGACGAAGGCCACAAGCCGGAAACTAGTCTGGGGATATTGGATGAGTAGGCACTAGATAGGGATTTTATGCACAAGCCTTCTGGCATCCACTGATTACTCTGTTTAGCACAGGTGGCAATACTGTATGGAGAGTTTTGCTCTGTTTATCAACAATTAATGTGCTAGTATAGGAAATGTGATCATGTGTTATTTTAAACGTTTCTTGCCATATACTGCTTTAAAACAATTACTCAGAATAATAATGTACTACTCAGGGTAAATGGTTAACATTTAAAAATATATATCAGTGAAATATACTACTGGTGTTCATTCATTACTCAAACTTACAATAATTGTTTCTGGAGTAAAGTAAATAGAATCAATTGTAAATGGAATTCACACTTTTTAAGATAACTCAGTAATAGGAATATGTAAACAATATTTTGACCTGTATTTTCCAAACTTAATTTTTACTTTAGAAAAAAAAAAATAATTCAGAATATTACAATGGGGTTTCTTTTTTTTTGTTTTCATTTTGTTATACAGATTTTTACTCCATAAAAATAAGCAAAACTGAAAATTTTCAGAATAAAATGCTGATATAAATATATTATTTATTAATATATTCCAATGCCAAAGAACAAATATCTTCATTCTACTCTTAAGCTACCATTTTAATAATCACATGAGAAAGTCATATGATTATTATTGGTATTTTAATGCCATAATATTATGGGATGGATTTTTTCCCTCGTGGAAAATTTATTATTGTTATGTGATCTTCAGTTTGGAAAATACTGTTCTAAATTAATATTGGTTTTATATTTTAAATAACTTTTGTGACTAAGTGTTAATGCCATGTGGCATTTATTAATTTATATATTATTTACTATTTTACATATTTTTATAATTATTTATTTATTCTATAATTTTTTTCGGTACTTTGGTATTATTCCCACTATGATGTATTACTCCAACGATGTATTTCTCTAAGTTTGCGATATGGTTAAAATAACGCCTCTAAGGAATGTTGTGGACAAACTTAATCGATAAAATTTGTCTGCAGATCCCATAGAGGTGTTATTTTAAACATATCACAAACTTAAAAATAATATGTCAAAACATGTGTAATATGAAATGTCAAATCTAAAAAAAAATAATGGAGACATATATTCAGAAGTATATTTTCTTATTCTTCTGTTTCATTTTCTTTGCATATCTTCATATAATCATATATATATATATTGCTTATAACACTTCTTTCATATACAATTCAATGCAAACAAATTTTCTTAAAAACTTCTTTATTTTCCTTACAGTTTCGACTGTCCAGTAGTCTTCATCAGAGCTACAAGATTTGAATAATATATTCATTATGGAAAAAGGAAATAAGATATTATAATAACAAATAAAAGAGATACTTGTGAGTTGTGCTTTTTTATTATAACATTACATGTCGTCAACCCCCCCCCCCCCAACTAGTTATGGCACTTTGTGACATCATATTCCACATGTAATAGCAAACTTCAAATCTAAAAAAAACCACTACTTTCCAATGATGGAGAGATATATTCATTATGGAAAAAGGGGAGAAATATGAAAAAGAACCCCGAAACATTTTTTAAATGGTGAGTTGTAACTAAATTTTCGATTTTTTTTTTTAAACTAAAAGAAAAAAGGTGAACTGTAAGTTTACCTTTATATTTTAATTATCTTTTTTTTTTTAAAAAAAACCCACAAATATAATTATTTTTACTGCTGTATTTTTAAATAATAAAAAAAAAATACAAATATATAAAGGAAATGTATTTTTAAATATAAAACCATATTACTTACAGATGATGCAAGAGATGTATTATATTGTGGGGAGGGGGTAGTCACTAAGGCTGACTGAACCATTTAATGTCTTGTAAAGTGGAGTCAGTTTATTTGATATGATTAGTCATGTCAGGATTCTTGGTTGTTATGATATCTTTATAGATATAATAAACAATTCCACACTTCCCATTCTTTTCAAATTCATATAAATAAAGATACAATAAAAGACAAATGACCCCCAAGATGCATTTCGTGCTGAACCAGCACTCATCAGTTGGACCAGGTCACTATCTCGCATATATATCTTTATTATGTGAAGAATATTTATCTAGAGTACATTGTTACATTTTCATTTACCATTGTCAAACTTCCTCCACTCACAACTTTGACGCCATCCATTTCAGATAAATACAATAATGATTATTACTAATCATTATCGAAGCTAAAGATTATCTCTAGCGCAGATATAAACTTTAAACCTCGGTTAAAGATTAATATATCTTATTTTTTTAAATTTTGAGTTATTCACCTTTTTCTTTCCCATGTGTAATATCTTTAAACACCTCCATACTTCTCCATTCTTTTTAAATTCATATAAATAAAGATACAATAAAAGACAAATGACCCGCAAAATGCATTTCGTGCTGAACCAGCACTCATCAGTTGGCCCAGGTCACTATCTCTCATATATATCTCTATTATATGCAAAGTATTTATCTAGAGTAAATTGTTACATTTTCATTTACCATTGTCAAACTTCCTCCACTCACAACTTTGACGCCATCCATTTCAGATAAATACACTAATGATTATTACTATCTTTAACTGAGGTTTAAAGTTTATATCTATGCTAGAGATAATCTCTAGTTTCGAAAATGATTAGTAATAATCATTAGTGTATTTATCTGAAATGGATGGCATCAAAGTTGTGAGTGGAGGGAGTTTGACAATGATAAATGAAAACGTAACAATTGTTATGATATCAAAGTTTATATCTATGCTAGAGATAATCTCTAGTTTCGAAAATGATTAGTAATAATCATTAGTGTATTTATCTGAAATGGATGGCATCAAAGTTGTGAGTGGAGGGAGTTTGACAATGATAAATGAAAACGTAACAATTGTTATGATATCATAAATGGAAACTTTCAATAAATATTACTGAATGAAAACACCACCAAAGTAGTACATCATAGCAGGAATAATACCAAAATACCTTATTTTTTTGTTTATTTAATTTTTCAAGTTAACCAAAAGAAGGCAGAAAATTGATTATTCTTGAATATTTGTAATTTTGTTTTGTTACTAAAATAGTTGACCTTCTAATATGCATATGTACTTTATGTTTCTCACTTTAGATATATGCATATGTACTTCTATGTTTTTCTCTCCCTATATGCATATATTTATGTACATACGTAATTATATATCTATGTATACATAAAAAATATTTTTATCAATATATATATGAGTCCCAAATATGTGTAGTTTGCATAAATTTTAACTTTTAAATTTATTAATTGATTGCAAGACAAATTATAATATGTTCATATGAAACAATTTTATTTTGGGCAGCTATTTCAGAAGTAATTTACATGTAGAGATTATTACAAATAGAACAGAATTGGTGTGTTAAAATATACAATGCCATAACAATTTTGCTGTTATAAATAGCAGATTAGTAATAAAAACAAACGTATAATCAATGTATAACTTGTAAATTTATTAATTATTCAAATTAATGTGCAATTCTTGCATAATTTGTATTGAACGGTTAATTATGTTAATTTTAAAATGAATAAATAATTTGTAATATATAAATATGTAAAATTCACTGTATACATTGTAGACTAAAACATCTCATGAATGAGTCATAAGAATTTCGATTGATATGTCCGATGATTGTAAGCTAACTTCCTTCAGTTATATAGAGGTAGTTATTTCTGAATGTCAAATTTTAGAGTACATTGGTGTGGTACAAATCAAGAATATCTTTCTTTTTGTGTGTGCGTGTATATATATGTGTATGGTGTATTGTGTGTAAATATTCTCCACACACATCTTCGTTCGTTTTTGCTTGAGTTTATTTTTGGCTATCTTCCCTTGTCAGTGGTGAGTCATCTTTAATTTAAATTCAGCATTATTAATGACTGTATTAATCTTAAGTATTAATTAGCAATATGTTGGTAATATGAAATTAATAATTATATAATATTTATTACAAAAATGGGTTTTACAATTAATTTCATATTATGGTTCATTCACAATAATTATATCTTCCTTAATAAGTATTCTTGATTATGATTTTTTAAATTTAAGTTGCAAATTAGAATTCATTAAATAGTAGTTGTTGTTGTTACATTTTCATTTATCATTGTCAAACTTCCGCCACTCACAACTTTGACGCCATCCATTTCAGATAAATACAATAATGATTATTACTAATCATTTTCGAAACTAGAGATTATCTCTAGCACAGATGCAAACTTTAAACCTCAGTTAAGGATTAATATATCTGTTTTTATTTTATATATACACGGAGTTATTCACCTTTCTCTTTCCCATGTGTAATATCTTATAGATATAATAAACACCTTGGGGGGCATTTGTATTTTATTATGTCTTTATTTAAGTGAATTTAAAAAGAATGGGGAAGTATGGATGGTGTTTATTATATCTATAATTCATTAGATAGTATTACATCACTGGTAATGGCTCTTCCACTTAATGAGTTTTCTGTATGAGTGTAATGCTTTTAAATTGAGCACGATACACCTATGAGCATTATGCACTTAATGCTTTAGTCTAAGAGTTATCTCTTCTTTTTTTTGAGCATCAATATTCATATATAAATATGATTTCTCAAATATTATTATGTACTGTATATATAATATTTTTGTGTTAATTTATATTTGACATATATATATAGTAAATTATAGTCTATATTTAAAATTAAAAAAAACTTTAAATACTTTTCATTGTGCTACATTTTTGTGAGGTTAATAATGTTATATTTATAAAGACTATTAGTGTTATCGCATTTATAAGCATTGGAATTTTAGTCAATGCCCATTCACAATAACATTCCTATAATAAATATATATATATGTCATAGCATCGGCCGGGAGGCGAACCCACAACCGTCTGCAACCAACTACTTGCTTGCAAGGCGGCTGCGATGACCTCCCGGCTGATTGGTGTTCATGTTTTTACTAGAATATAATTTTTTAAAACCTTAGACAGATAAAGATTTAATAAATATAGGTGATTATATTTAGACCTTTGTACACTTGAGATTTGGTTTCAAAGTTTCTCATGGAAAACATAGATTCATGGATAATATGGATGGTATATATCAGGGGTGGCCAACTTTTGTGTTCATAAGATCTACTTTTTATTTTAAAAATGTTTTGCGATCCATTTGTTGTCATAGGCATAGTCCAAGTGGAGGGAGGCATGAAATACGTCCCATTTTTATATATCTATCTAGTAAAAAATAATTATTTAATGGGCCAAAAAATTCATGTCGGGGGGGGGAATTAAAGCAACATGAGTAATCAATTGCTAACAATATTTATTAATTCAAATTAGCTACATTAAATCAAGTTTAAAAATATTATTTTCAATAATGATACAATTTAGTGGATTTCACCTATCTAGAATTGAAAAAAAATTTAGAACAAAAACAAAAATAACAAAAAAACTTGAAAATCTTGACTTAATTTGTTTCACTCGTTACCCGATAGCTCTTGGCAGATTGGCCTCGCGATCGACCAAAAATGGCTTTGTGATCGACCGGTGGATCAAGATCGACTTGTTGGATACCCCTGGTATATATAATATCTGTTTTCAATATGCATATATATATAGTACAAAAAATAATTTGATATAAATATATATGCATAAATACATAAATTACAGTAAATAGCCATTTGAAAATTAGTTTACCCATTCCAACTCCAAAAAATAAATAAATAAAGGAGATTGAGGTGGGAAAAACTCTAGAAGTGAGTTTTGTGATAACTGTACAAACCAACCTGTGAAACACAAATATATCCACATACAGAACATGCTGTTCCGTTTCTCTCTTTAGTTGATGATGATGTTTAATTCTTTCAACAGAAAGCTTTTCTTCTGTCTAATTGAAGCTCACCAATATATTCTATTGTCTGCAAATTTTCTCAATGGAAACGGGACATTATTTAGAATGTCTTTGAGATAATCCTTATAATGTAGATGGGCTCTGTTCAAGTTCACGATAAACACTTAGGAAGTCTTGCATTGTTCATTCATTTCACATGTCCAATCCAATGAAGGTAAGGTTTTACAATAGTGGACTTTATAGTTTCACATCCAGAAAATTGAAGAATATATTGATTACTTTTATGACCTTGCCATTCCATTATTAAATTTTTGTGAAGCATCCTTAAATAAAACTCTTCAAATGCCTTTATATTGTGCTGATATGTGTTCAAGTTTCGAGATAAAATAACATCTCTCTATATAGCTGAGATGCAGTGGTTATTTTCCTGTGATGAAGTATTGTATTTTTAACTTGTAAAATGCAGACGCAACACATAACATCTAAGTCCATCTTTCTACAAAACTACCAAGATATTTAAGCTGTTTTATATTCTCAAGTTGGTAATTGTTCAAACTAGAAGATGCTGAGAATTTTTTTTCTGTTACTGAGTGATAAAGAAGATAAGTTTTTTTGAACATTAATAAGCCAAAATATCTATATGTTACATTCTAAACATTAAGTAATTTCTGCTAATCGTCTTTTCAACCGGGGAAAAAATGGCACAATCATCAGCACACTGCAATTTATTTTACACAAGCAATATTCTTTTTTAAAAAATATAATTACCTTTTAACATGCTTTCTATAATATACTTAAAATATCATTCCTAATTGATTTTGTTTGTTTATTTCTTATTGATACTATCTTGTCTTCTAGAATTTTTTTCAATTTTGGGCAGTCTATTATTGCAATATATATGATATCCCCCCCCATATCCACACTTTGTCCGTGTTTTCAATTATACATAATTCTAAAAAAAAATATTTAAACAAAAAATAAAGAAATTAATAAAAACAAATTTTAATTTTTTTAATTCAGTGTATATACACTTTTTTTTTTTCATAAGTCAAATACGTTGACCAGGAAACGAAACCGGGCCAGCTTCTTGGAAGGCAGCTATGCTAACCACTAGACTACCAATGCTTGACTATATACACTTATACATAAATATTTTGTTTTTGTGAATTTAAAAAATTATTCCATGACTTGGAAACAAATGTCATGGATAGAGATTTTGATATGCAATTGTTTACTACCTATATGATTTTATTATACATTAAATGAATCAGTTATTTAGAGGTTTTTCTATGCGATGTACTTTAATGATTAAAAAAAAAAAGTTTTTTAATTCTTTAAATATTTGATTACTTGTATGTATATAATATAGACTGAAATTTTTTCTTGTACATATGTATAGGTCATTGCAAATACTTTGTGTCACTGAGTACTTTTTTTAAAAAATATAAAAAATATTTATTTACGTTTCGATATATAATATTGTAACAATTATAATTTAGTAAGATCTGCCTTTGATGAATGCTTTGTTTAAATTTTTTTAGGTCTACAAGTTTAAAAAATAAAAATGTGCTATATGTCAAAGTACGAAGAAATTATATACCTTCCTCCCTCTTTTTTTTTAAAAAAAAAATTTAGTTTTTAAACTCAGTTCGAGAATATCCTGAAACATATATATATATTCATAGCCTGGTGGATTTATTCCCTTGCATATACATTGAGTTATGTTTAATTTAAAAGTTTATGTATGTGTGTTTGTTTTTAGTTAGTTGGTTAAATTATTATCATATATATGTGCCTAGAAAGGTATGTTATTTATTGTGAGTGATAAAGTTAATACGGAATCTGGGTTCAAGCCTCAAAACAGTCATATAATATAGTTCAGTTTATATATATATAATAATAATAATGATATGGCCTTCCAATAAGTTCTCAGGACTTTTAGTTTTTATAGCAGGTTTTTATATGTATATTTGGTAGTATTTGTATAGTACATGATTTCTGTGTTATAACTCTTGATAAAAATAAAACTATAGCCCCCCCCCCCCCAACAAACATTTTAATTGTCTAATACTTTTATTCCAAAATATGTATTTTCTTTAGTTGTTTTTTTAAATAAAATATTTTATATAATCAAAATTTATCGTAAAGTTTGTGTGAATTCTTTGACAATTTTTTTTTCTCATTATTTTGAAAGTGTAAACTTATTAAAAAATACATTTACTTACATCTTGATCAAAATGTTTGTCATATTAATGTGCAAACTGCTACAATTCCTAATTATAGAATGTCATAAATAGTCATGAGATTGCTGGAAAAAAAAAGACAGGTAGAGGTCTAATTTTGGTCCACCGTCCTAAATAATTGTTTAATTTTAAGGATATAATGTAAACAATCAGATATGGTATATATTAAATAAGAGAAATTTATTACAGATCATAAAAAGCCAAATTATTACACAAATTAATATTACATATAGCATTATAATAGTGATATTAGCAATTAAGCCAATGCACATGTGCTTTAAAGATAAATTATAAATGAATACTCACTTTTCCAGACACAAGATATAGTTTTTTAGAAAAGATGGAATGAATCACCCATCCTTTTGACCCAAACATTTATGTATGGGTAAATCTTAAGCATATGGAAATGAGAGCATGAAGATGTTAAGCAATCACTTTAAATTACATTTATTATGCTTGAACGAATGACGTGCATAATAAATGTAATTTAAAGTGATTGCTTAACATCTTCACCCTCTCATTTCCATATGCTTAAGATTTGCCCATACATAAATGTTTGGGTTGAAAGGATGTGTGATTCATTCCATCTTTTTTAAAAAAACTATATCTTGTGTCTGGAAAAGTGAGAATATTTATTTATAACTTATCTTTAAAGTGCATGTGCATTGGCTTAATTGCTAATATCACTATTACCGTATAAAAAGATAGCACTATATAAAATAATATCTCATTATATATAGCATTATAGTAAAAAGCAGCTATAAGAAAAATGTAACAGAATATTACAATCATATAATACTAAATTGTCCATTCACTTTACTACTGTTACACAATGCTTTAGTTATCACCCTTTTTTACAGTTTCGATTGCCCCAGCTATCTTCTTCAGAACTTTATATCTCCTAGCCTCAACTCTAAATTCAAATTTTTAAAATTTGAATTTCTAAGAGTATAACGGTAAATTTTTAAAATTTGAATTTAGAGTTGAGGCTAGGAGATATAAAGTTCTGAAGAAGATTGCTGGGGCAATCGAAACTGTAAAAAAGGGTGGTAAATAAAGCATTGTGTAACTGTAGTAAAGTGAATGGACAATTTAGTATTATATGGTATACATTTGGCAGTGCAATAAGGAGTAGTATTATTACAATCAGTTTATATATATATAATTAAACAGTTCCACATGAGTGGCTAGGTAATTATTCTAACATTACTGTTTCAAACTGCTTAGATAGGCTTTCAATGCAGATTATCAAATATATATTATACATATTACCGTGTGTGTATAAATGGAATAAATTACGTCATGCTTTACATTGAAAAAATGTTTGAATTATAATTTGAAATATATTAAAAACAACTTTTGACTGCATTTCATCTGCAGGTCTTTCCATAAAGACATTACAGAAGATCGATCTTGCATGAACAAATGTTTTAGAAATTATTTCACTATGCAAAACTCAAGATATTAGATATAAAAATATGCAATCAAACTTTATAAACAAACAGTTTTTAATTTAATGTATCAGCAATAAAAATTTTAATAGTCAATAAAAAAAAAAAATTAAGATTTCAAGTAAGTTCTCTGATTTGACTTAGGATTTTTTCTTTATTCACCTGACCATTATTTACAAGTGAAAATTTACTTTATTTTTCTTCACTCCCCTTGATATTGAGTAGTATATTTATCGCATGATAAACTACAAACAATTCATACTATTGCTTATATTCATGTAGGAATATTCTTGTAATAATGTTAACAATAAAAAATATGCCAACTATCAACAAATGGTCTTAAATCTAACAAAAATATTCAGCAATAATTCATAGCGGTATTAATATACAAACCAAATGACTTGCTACTAATCTAATCTATGTAATTAAAATCATTAGAGCAATAGTAAACTTTCAAGTAATTCCTGGTTATCTTTCAAAATAGTCAAATTTGACACACAAGCATATGTATAACTGGACTGGGAATTATACCATAATCTCTAGTCTAAAAAACATATCTAAAGTGTACTTTAACACTTGTGGATCAAATGATGATAAATATATAAAAGTCACTTTGTGGGTTCATCCATGTTAAAAAATTTAAATATTGATATACCGACGTTTCGACTTGATATCACGGATGAACCCACAAAATGTCTTTTATATATGCAACCCGTGAAAATCTTCGTATCAACATATATATATCTTAGTTCATGTTTCAGTTAATGTAGGATGGGAAAGAAGTTTTAAATACATCATATGTATGAAATTAAATTATTCAATTGGATTACGTTTAACTCAAGTGAGCATTCTTAATGAAAGAAGGTTGTGACTTTCTAAGCTGAGTGATGTTTGTGATACGATGAGGATGCATTGTTTATATGTAAAACCATTAAATAATAGTTTTAATTTCTAATTGAATAGGCTTAATTTAACATATATAGAATTATGATGACAGCAGTTATTTTAAAAAGCAAACCTCCAAAACAAAAAATATATAAAAGCCATTCAATGATGGTACTATTCCAATACTCGTCTTCTACAAGAAATTTAAACATTTATATTAAACAATAAATAAATAATTAGTCCAATTTATTGTCATGCTCATAAACAAATTTATTCAATAATTCTTAAATTATCTTCAGTAATTCAGACCGAAATCATAGAATACCATAGAAAATTGCAATTGGATAAGATGTCGAGTTTTTCAGAAAGAAAATTACTGCAGTAGATAAAAAGTATCACAAAACATTAAAGAGAATAACGGACCAGTGTGTTCTACACCATAAATTGGTTTGTATAGTTATTGTAAAAATTCTTTTCTTTTTCTTGACTTATTTGCAAATTGCTGCTTGTGATTATGAAACAGTAAAATAATCAAATTTATGCTTTTAACAATGAACTAATGTAAATGAGGCATTTATTTATATAGCACTATGTTTATAAATTGTAATCAATTAAAGATCAGCCTTTCAAGCTAACATACAACAATAAAATGAATCCACTTATTCTTTCAACCCAAATGCTTATATATGGGCAAATCTTAAGTACTGGATATGAAAGCGTGAGGATAAATCAATCACTTTAAATTACTGTTTACTATGTCTGAATGAATGATGTCAATGAAATTATCTAGAATTTACTAAACGTCACTCTTAAATGAAACTAAACATGTAAATGAGGCATTTATTTATATAGTGCTATGTTTATAAATTGTAATCAACTAAAGATCAGCCTTTCAAGCTAACGTACATGCTTTTTTACGAATGTTAATAATAATAAATGAATACTTTCATTTCCAACACAAGATAAAGTCTTTGCGAACGAATAAATGAATCCACTTATTTATTCAATCCAAATACTTTCATATCCAGTACTTAAGATTTGACCATATATAAGCATTTGGATTGAATAAATAAGTGGATTCATTTATTCGTTTGCAAAGACTTTATCTTGTGTTTGAAATGAAAGTATTCATTTATTATTATTATCATTCGTAAAAAACGCATGTACGTTAGCTTGAAAGGCTGATCTTTAGTTGATAACAATGAACTAAATAATCTTTACCAGCTTGTTTTTAGTATTTATTTTCATCATTCTTTTTTGCTAATGTGGATTTCAGAGATTTCTGTATATTAATTGATATTTGTCATGCTTAATCTTCCTTTAATTGGCCATTGATTTGCTACTAGCAGTATTATGGAAACATACTGGCAAATTATTTTTACATCTTTATTGCGATTTTTTAAAAACAATTTCTGATACATAATTATTTTTAAATCTTGAGACATTTTCCAGTTAATTCATATATTAGCATTTTAATTTTTTGAAGATTTTTAATAGTTTATTTTCTAGAAATATAATTTTTGTCAACAAAGTTTACAGAAAAAAGAAAAAAAAAAACCCGTAAAATCATAGTTGAATAACTAAATGACCTATTATTAATTAGATGTTTTTTAAATATAATGTTCAGGTAACATATTGAAATCTATGGGAAAATTAAACTCTTAACAGAAATATTTTCAACCTCGAGTAGAAATATATTTAGAAACGGCAAAAAAATATGATTCAAAATTAATAATTTTCTTATATAAATTTCTGATATTAATTTATCCCAATCAAATTTGAAAAATAAGAATTTACTTAAATACTTGGGTCATACGTACATATATTTCGTATATAAATAGAAATAACGCAAAAACTATTATTTGCAATTATACATGTCAAGGAACATACATATATCATAAATATCTAACTGGAATAGAAACAATTTTAAGATCAAGTAGTTATAACTTTATAATGCCATATATTAAAAAATAAAATGAAATAATTTTGAACCTATTTTATTACAACCAAATTTCAAAACTAGATATTTCGTTGAACTTACAATCATTTCATTTTTGAGATTAAGAATTTTAACTTCGTTGAGCTGAATACCTTTAGTAGGTAAAAGGCTTACATTATTAAAAGTCATCTCAATTGTTGAAAAGGTAATTAAATTACTTCTACTATCTGTTCAAATTACCATCATTCTTACTTTTAATAGGATTATATTTGTCAAATTCATGTTTTTTTCAGTGTATTAAAAAAATCTAAAGTAATTGCAATTTTAATTCTTTTTATCATTTACTGAACTTTTGCCTTTAAATCATTTATGTTGCTGATGATTCTACTAGATGAAAATCTCATATTTTCTCTTTATATTTCACACTACATATGCAAACTTTGTCCTTTTATATTTTTTCTCTCAATATAATCCTATACTATCTTTTTCATAACTTTATCATTTTAACTGAGATTTCATGACAATCCTAACCCTATTATGGTTTTTCCATACATAATCTTGCATGACTATTTTTTGTTTGTTATTAGAAGAAAACAACTTTTTTTTTTTTTTGTAATTAGCTTCTGACTACAAATTTCAAAACTACTTTTAAACTTTTATTTCAATTACAAGATATATTTTTGATAGTATTTGCTTGTCAATGATATATTAGATGTGATATGTTGGACTGTTTCCATTGAATATGTTGAAAATTTTAAATTTTATTTAAACTTTTCAAATGCAAACAACTTTTTGTTTGAGTAGTAGTATTCTCCACTCTTTTTCAAGTGTTTCTGACCTGATCAGTGACAATATTAGCATAGAAATCAAATTACACATTTATAAGGAAAATGCTCTCACTAACTGAGCTATTCTATCAAGAACAACAGATAGTAGAAATTTCATATATTTATATATAAGGGTTGGATCAAATCCTCCTGAATGTTGTTCAAATTCTCTTTGAGTCCTTCAATTTTTTTATTTTTTATTTTCTAAGACAGCAAGATTAATTAGAAGCTTCTATACATTGTATATTGCCGTACGATTATTTGCCATTGTCATGTGAGCAGCTTCCATGAATTTTCTTCTTTGCACCTTATCTTTATCCAATATTTTTGTACTTTTCCAATTAGTACATACATGGTGTGCTATTATAGACACATGTTTTTTCCCTTAACAAATAGTTTGTGATCTTTCAATTGCTGTTCAACAGATGTCACCAGTATACTTCCAGTAAAAATTAAAATAAATCCAAGAGTTTAAAATATATTTACAAATATATTATGATAATAAAAAAAATAAATATGTACATGTAGTTTAAGTGTCAATAATGATATCTATGATGTCAATAATTTAATAATCTACAGTTACCAAACCCGTGTCCCAATGATAGATAATGACATTATTATACATGATGATAATGAAAAAAAAAAGAAAATTCAATAAAATTGTTTTAACACACTCTGATCTAATTGGCTAAATTATATTTAAATTTGATACATATATAGGCATATTGGTTGCAGTTTAATTCCAGTTATTTCGGGTAGATTGGTATGAAGACCCCACTCCTTTACTAAGTCATATGTAATTCATACTATGATGTGAAAAGTAGATTCATTCATAGAGTTAATCATTCATACTGAAAAATATCTAAAGTAACAACGGTTAAACAAACAACATGCAACTTTGTTCTGTCAAAGTGTGTGTAATTAATATTCTATAAGTAAAACTCTTACCTCCAGTCCCAAATAATGATAATGAATGAAAGTCCAAGTACTATGGGAGGAGAATAACTCTAAATTTTATATAAAAAAATTCAATTAAACTAAACCTGCTCTCCCCACTCACCTTGTGCTCTTAAAGTGGACTGTTTTAAAACATTCAATAGGGGAGTTTTATGCTGCTGAGTGATAAGAATGAAATAATAAATAAAAAAAATAACAATATGTACATGTGTTTAAAAATAAAAACCACAACATGTAACAATTTCATTAAATCAATTAAATTAGATTTGGTGAGTCGATAGTCCTTCATAGATTACAGTTCATGCATTTTAAACAATTTTCTCCATGCAGATATAAATCACTCCTCACTGCTCCTGAATAGTACATTCTGAACAACTCTGCAATGGCCGCCTGTTGTTTTCCTCTGATCCATGTACAAACATTCCACACTGGGCCAAAAATTAGATTATTAGTCATTTTGAAGTAGACAATATAGATACTTAGACCCTCATGGTTAGTACATCAATGATCTTACTAATGACAATTAACTCTACCCAGAAAATGTATTAATTCAGTGTATAAAAATTTTAAATTTATTGCAGTTCGCAATTAGAAAAAAGTTTACATGTAATAAATAGAATTATTTTATCATTGGCTATGCTGGCTATATATATATACTTCTTCTGGATTCTTCTTTGATTAGACATTTTGTTTTAATTTTTCTTCTTTTCTTTTAGAAGTTTAAAATGATTTTATGTGAATTTTTCATATTGCTCAGATTAAATTGCTCATTCTATTTATATCAAAAGTTCTTAAGTTTCTTCCAATTTTGTACTGAAATTATATTTATAAAATTAATATATTCAAATGAAAATCTCCATTTTATATGGCATTCAAAATCTCTTGCTTGAATGAAGTTAGCTTTCTATAGCAAATGTATAATTTTGAGAAGATAGAGTTAGAATCACATTTGCTTTTATAGTCGGGGTCGTTTCCATTTCTTTGTATATGAAATCTTTCATTTTTATTTGCCATACGTGTTTATTGTTATGTATATATTATCATGATAATTGGTTCAAGAAATGATGTTAACACCTTTCATTCTTATTCGAGGTTCTTGGCAAAGTACTTGACCTTTGATCATACCATGGCTAAACTATTCTACTTTGTGTCATTGTTTTATTCACATTTATGACGTACAACACATTTAGCACAAATTAATTGTTATATATATATATATTTGTAGTAATTCTTTTCATGTTTAATCTTACTTTAACAATTGGGATTTTCTTCACTTCACACATATATATATATATATAAGTAATATCTGGTTATACATGACTCATTATTAAGTTACTTAATAAAGTATTGATATATTATGCCTATGTATTGTGACGACCACATAAAGTTGTAGTCACATGTATACCTATTAACAAGGGTAAATTATTTAGTTACCAGAAATTTGAAGAAAAAGAAAAAAAAGGGGAGTTGAGATTTAGTTAAATGTTTGAAAATTACTTCTGATTTTATTGTAAGAGGGGGGGGGCATAAAGAAATGGGTACATCCAGGACTACACGGCATTCCAAAGTTCATACTTACCCACCTTGAGAATTTCACAGCTCCCATAGTATTAAAACTAATTAACCATCTTGCAAACAGCAAAAAAATCATCCCCAAACTTTATCCCATAGCGATGGTCCCCTTTGTTAAGAAAAACCGGGACGCATCTGCTCTATCTAGCATAAGACCAATCTCCATGACCCCAATCCTGTTAAAGGTCATTGAAGGTGTGATCAAGGAGAAAATACAAGATGTTATTCTGGACAACATATCCCAGTTGCAATTTGCAAAGAAGGGCTCATCCACACTCTCTGCAATCGGGGAGGTAAAAATTCTCTGTGATCATATCAGATCCAAGAATCTATACAAACCCATTGCCGTTCAGCTAGACATCTCTGAAGCATTTGATTCAGTAGATGTCAACATCCTGCTCAATTGCCTCTCAGCACTAGACATTCCTACTCAAATCATTCAGATATTGGACAATCTACTAAACAACAGATTGGTCCACATTTCCCTGAATGGTTTCTTTACAGATGGTTTTATTCCTTCAAAATCCATACCCCAAGGATCTCCACTTAGCGGTCTCCTATTTATACTCTACTTAAACCCCCTTCTTAAACAGATTGAGGCAGAACTTCCAGGAATCTATATACCCCAGCTGAAGAAACACTGTAAAGCATTTGCCTACATGGATGATGTCCTTGTCACCTTACCTTCCCAAAAATATCTAAAACCTCTCATACAAATAATCAACAAATTTTCCGAATCCTCCAAACTTTCCTTCAACCTCAACAAGTCATCGGCCTGGAAAATCAACACCGGCAAGAAGATATCATCGCCTTTCTCAGCAGACCCCAAAACTTTTTGGGGTTTCCCATATACAAGTCACCGCAAGCCATGTCGATACAAATACAGAATTCCATCATTGAAGCCGCCACCAACACAGTTAAAAACCTTGCCAATCTTTATTTATCACTGCAAGGGAAAATCTCTCTCCTCAATATCAAGATAATGGCAAAGATTAGCTACTATCTACCCATAATTAACATGACAAAGACTTTCAATACAAAAATCAAACGAATCTGTGCACGGCTGTTGTGGAATGGTAAAACAGCGGCCATAGGAATTGAACGCATGCAGCGACATAGTAAAAATAATGGTATGTCGTTGCATGCTACGTTTTCTATATATTACCAAAAGTGCCACTCTCTGATCCACATCCTACAAAAGAAATTTCCCCAGATTGTAGCGGAACAACCAGTCATTCCATCTGACAGACCTCCACCTTCAAAGATAAGCTGGCTAAATCAGATACTTGACTACCTTTTCGCTCACAATGGCCACTCTTCCCTAGTATTCAGACAAAAAATCTCCATTTGGGATGCTCGTGGCCTGCTATTTCCCACACAAAACTCTACCATTCCTTACCTCGGTGGTAACAATCACGTGGTCACCAGGTTTTTCAAGCATCTCAAGATGGAGCCAAGGTTCCTGGACTTTCTCGTAAAAATCAACCTAAAGTCACTCCAGACAAACTGGTTCCTGCACTACAGGAGATTCCTCAAGAATATAGATCCTATGTGTCACAACTACCATAGAACCTGTGAAACCTTTGATCATATAATAAATGATTGCCCAGCATATGACAAAATCAGAACTTTCATTACTTACCACTGCCACATTTCCCTGAACAAAATCTTAAATATTAAATGCTGCTTCCTGTCCAGGGATTATGTCACCACAAGACTCTCAACCTTTCTGACTTATGCCATCTGGTTGGCCAGATGTCGCAACAAGTTTACCTTTCCTCATCCCAAGCCTGAAGACACATTCATTTCCAAGCTAAAGGAATTTTGCCATAAGGACAGAATAATCTCTTCCAGATTTTTATTTGACAACATGTGGAGCCTGATTAAGCTAGATTAACAACACCAGTAACCACATCAGAACATTTGGTTGCCTGACTAACATGGATAACTATTATTTTTGATTTACAATTGTATCATTATTACATATGGTTTTTTTCAATAAAATTATTTATAAATAAACTATGTATTATAATAATTAACATGTTTGAAATAATGATTCAAAAAAAAAATAGTAAAAAAAGGAAAGAACGTTTGAAATATATTATCATTAGAAGTTATCGAAGAAGAAAAGTTAAGATGAATTGTAAACTTGAAATATATATATATAATGTAAAATAATATATTTGTACGAAATGAAGGTGTTAAAATATGTTTAACTAATTACATTCCATGAACAATAGAGGAACGGATCTAAAGAAAAAAGTTCCATTTATAATTCTACATTCTTTCCACTGATAATAATTTGTTGGAAATTGTAGAATGTTTAATTAATTAAATTCCAACAAACAATAGATAAAGAAAAAAAGAAAGGAAGGAGATTACCATTACTACTTTGGAATTGGTGAGATCAGCAGCAAAGAAATAAAAGAAATGTGTGGCTAGTGTCTTTAAAGGGATACGGGTTCATGTTTGACCTGCCTGTCCACTGACTCACAATGAAATAACATCTGTGCCTGACTTGCTAGATAGATCGTAGCTTCTTTCTGCTGAGAGATATAAAATGAAACTAAATGACCAAGAACTAAGCTAGAACTGAGAATAGACTAGCAACATAAAATTATATTTAAAAAAGGACCCATCCAGCCAAAGAGGCTGCGGAGGACCTACCATCTCTGCAAAAGATGTGGGTGAACTCCCACAAGATGGCATAGAGCGCTCAGAAGGACTGCAAATCCTAGGTAAATGTTTAGCTATAGCAAACAAATATGCATGCATGCATTTTCTGTGTTTTAAATTTCACAATATAAAAAATAAATAAATAATAAGAACTAATTTTAAAAGAATAATTTTTTGAAGATAGAACACTGCCATATATATATATTCCAAGATAGAGCTGTTTATATCACTTTAATATTCAATGTATTTTTTATTTTGTTTTATTGCTATTATGTAATATAATGTTAGTGTGTGTGTTACTAAATATTATTTACTATTCCTAAAGGTTGTTTAGACTTGCTTTATTCTTCTGTCACCAAGCTACAGGAGGTTTGCCAAATTTTATTGGTTAAAAGTTAATGACTTATTTTAAAGAATGAATAAATAAAGGGGACATACAGATTCATTGTGCTTCTTATATTGTGATGATCTAAAAATTTAAAAATATATTTCAAGTGCTGGATATTTTTTAACTTATTCTTAGGAATAGTTTTTTGTTCAGCAGTTGAGAGTTCTTGATCAGGAAAGATAACATCGAGGTAATACTTTCGTATTGCTTCAGGGTTCGATCAAGGGTACAGATATAAAGTTAAATTCATATTGTATTTGCTCTTTGCTTGAATTGTAATGTCGTATATTGCCAATATATTTAAAACTGACCATTTCTGTTACAATATGTATGCATATCTTGACTCAAATTTAATTAACAGTAAATTAGAACATATATTTCATATGCTGGCAAACTTATTAGTCTAGTTAGATATAAATCTTGACTGGACCTAACCTAATATTGCAGTTAGTTAAAGGTTGGTGTGGATATAGTTATATCATCCTCACAACTCCCCTCTCCTTATGCACTAAAATTTTTACCTTATAATTAAAATTTACAAATAGGCAAATTACTTTCTTTTTGCTTATGAAAGGATATGAAATCTATCTTTCCATGCTTCCTGTCTAATTTTCTACTACCTTTTCTTAGATTTTCCTCTTACTGGTTAATGAATGTCATTCTAAGTGAGAATTTGTTATAGGGCATTTTTTTTGCTTTTATGGTTTGAACCAAATCAATAATGTGTGTCTACTATATATGGCACATAAGTTTATTTAGTAATTTATCACCTGCTCTTTTTGAGACTTATTGGATTTTGAAGATTAATTAAATTTAGAGTATCCATCATCATGTATAGACTTACTCTGAAAAAAATACTGGTAGATTCTAAGATATCTATAAATGTTTCAAACTATTTACTTGAGTATATCCTCAAATACAACCAAAGAAATATTACCCTATTACATATCCTTTTTTTGATGCTTACTCAGTTCTCCTATATTTCACCTATCTCTCCTCCTGTCAACTTTCTGTACACTGTTTAGGGTGAAAGTGGCAATCATATGTTTATATTGACTGACCAAGGTATGGCTTCAGTATTTTGACATTATAAGTGCCTCTAATTTCTTCTTTCATATCTACCCAAAAAGCATTAGAACCTGTCTGTTTTACTATAGTATATAATTCTTTGTATTGTAAGTAAAATTTTTGATATTTGTTGTCACAGGATTTGTTTACATGAGGAATTTTTATCAACATTTTATCCTCTATCTGAAAATTGTTTTTTTCTTTCATTTTTATTTCCGTGTTTTTCTTTTCTAATTAACTGTTTATAGGCTTTTTGTCTATTTTTATCAACATTTTATCCTCTATCTGGAAATTGTGTTTTTTTCTTTCATTTTTCTTTCCTTGTTTTTCTTTTCTAATTAACTGTTTATAGGCTTTTTGTCTAACTGTTTCTACAATTATATCAGTACACACACACACACATATATATATATGAGTCTATACCTTATTGCTTTACAAATAATGTTGGTATTTCATGGCACTATTGTGCTGCTTATTTGGTCTATATCCTGTTTGACTAGGTAGCCATAAATTTTATCTCAGTGAATATGTGGGTACATTCTTTTATTTCCTAATTTTCTTTAAATGTCTTCTTTCTGTGTCACTATCATTGTGATCTTTTGTTTTCTTATATGCATGTATTTATTCTCTTGTGTCAACATCATAATGGGTTCAATCATTGTAAAAAAGGCCATTGCCATGTTCCAGGGTGGCAATCTATGAAGTCCTTCCATTTACATGTGCCTTTCCTTTTTAAGCACTTTCATTCATGTTTAATGAATGCAAAGAGACCTTCATAAATGTTGCACAATTTATAGAACTGGGAACCTTTTCATTTTTTGCTATATAGTATGGTTTCCACTATTATCTGATAACTTTCTATGATTTGGTCATCTTCTTGATTATGGAGAGACTTTACAAGCAATAATATACTCTCAAAATGACCAAATCTATTAACTTCATTTGTTTTTAAAATTGGCTTTTCTAATGAGGTGGTTTTCATCTATGACAGTCATTTGAGCAGATATCAATTTTCTCTGGATGTTATCATTATATTCACAAACCTTGTACTGAGAGCAAACTTTAGGCTCTGAACAATGGTTGATCACATCATTCTGGGTTTCTTGGCTCTGCACTTTGCTCATTTCCATATCATTTATGGGTCAGGCCAATATATGGGTACCAGCATCACTTTGACACATTTTTGGTATCATCCTTCCCAACTTAAAATTGACAATGATTTCCTACTGTCTTTGGATAAACAAGATATCCAACCAGCAGAAGATTCAGGATCAAGTGAAGTTTCAGCAGTAAAAAAATGTTTAGTATCTTGATTGGATTGAAAAATGAATCCAGGCAATTCCTTTTGCAAGATAATAGCATATTGCTGTTCATTTGAATTGCGATTAACAATAATTTCAGCATTCTTTTTACATGCAAAAGTCCAATTTCAAATGACTGAGTGTGTTGAACTGGGTGAAGATAGAATAGATTGATTAGAAGTATCAGGTTTAACTTGACTATGTGCACTCCCTAATTTTTCTAAAAATCAATCATGATTCTCTGAATCATCTGAGGTATCCTTTGAGCTACCACCTGAGTATATCATAACAGATTTTCCATTTATAATAAATCAAAAGCAGCTGATACTACTATTGGACAACTGCAAAATCGCAGCACCATTCTAAATATACAAATAAGATTGATCACGAGTAATGCACCAATCATACCAATGATAAGGTCTACCAAGTAAGATTTCATTCTCATCTTCCAATGTAGTTCACCTTCATTGTCCAATATTTTGGGAATTGCCTCAATGTTACCTCTTCTATGGTTCATTTCTATGGGTATTATTGGTAGTGCCAATGTTTGGGTATCTGCATAAATTGTTTTTCTCTCATTATTTTGGGTCCTTGGGTTAATCTTGGTCTGCTGTGTCCCAACAATTAATGTATCCTTGCTTAGCTGGGATTCAACAATTTCAAGCCTTTGACTAATGAGTTCATCTAAGCATTTTAGAGCTTGGCCTAAAGTTTCTATCTCCATATTCTATCTACTGGAGAGGTGGTCCAATTTTGTATGGATGATATGTAGTTTCTTTTGGACTTCATCTTTGTGTCTTTTTTGGTTTTCACACATTTATTCTTTAATGGTTTTGTGGTCTCAGCACACTTCTATGTATTTGGCATTGAGTTGACTAGTGATACTATGTTGAAATTCTTCAAACCTTAGCATCTCGTGTCCTTTGCCTCCATCTTTTTTCAGACCTCAATCATAGCTTGCTTCATATCTGTACCATCTTTTTGAACATCCTTTATGTCTAAAGAGAACTGTTTCATCTCACTAGATAGTCTAGTTTCAACACTGTCAATCTTGGTTTCCATTCGTGCCTACATCCTATCCATATCTACTTTAAAATCTTCTTTTAAACAAGCTATACTTTCTACCATCTTGCAATTCATTCTTGTTTCCATGTCGTTCATCTCAGCTTTCACTTCCATTTTCAAATCATCCATATCAGCCTTTGTTGCCATTTTTGCTTCCATACTGTCCATTCTACTATTCATGCCAGCTTTCATGTTATCCACATCAACCTTTGTTGCCATCTCAGCTCTCATGCTATTTATATTGGTTATCACCATTTGGAACATTTGCATCATAGTCTTCTGATCTTCTGTGGCTTGTGCTACTTGAATCCTGTTCAGTTGAGCTGTGTCATCAGTAAGAGTTCTTTGGGTTTCAGTAATAACTTGATTCTCACTATGTATCACCTTCAGTGATAGACCCCCCAGGTGTTTGAATATACAAAGACCCTACTTCATGACTAGCATTAGACTCCCCCATCTCAAAATCACTATTACTTCCTTCAAAATGTTTTGACTCCCATATTTAACAAAAAAAATTTCAGTTCTGAATATTATCAATTTTATTGTTGGATTGAACAGTTAAGTAACCTTTTGTAATAATACAGATGGACAAATGTCGTAAGTTTTCACATTATCCCTAATTTATATCTACTTTTAACTTCCATATTAATTTCACTTCTGACATTTTAGTTGTCTACCTTTTAGCCTAATTTCTTTTATTTCACCTGACTCATCTATTTTAGTTTATTTTAGTAATTAGTTATTTGTTTACTTTAGTCTCTATTTATTAATTGTGCACTCATAGCCTTATGAAAAAAAATTCTTTTAATAATGCATTTATTTAAAATTGGGTTTAGGTATTCATTTCTGATAGTTAAGTATACTAATTACTTACCAGAAGTATAAGAACAACAGTCATTTTAGATTGAATAGGTTTGTTATATCAAGAATAAGTTCAAATAAAATATTAAAAAAATATTGTTTTTTAAACTCCAGTCCAATGGCTGGACCGCCCTTGAAACTAAAGTATGGGCAAGGTGTATGGTCATGCTCAACATGTTTGGTGCCAGATGTAACTATCTGGATGATGATGTTGGAAGAGAGGGTCACATCTATAGCCAGATCTGGGGTCTTTGGGTAGGATGCTGGAGACAATGCGATGAAGCATATAACCTAACATCACAGGTAGTTAAAGGTTAGTGTGGGTATGATTATGTCACCCTCACAAAGGGAAACCAACACACACTGGCAAGTACTTGGCATATACATCCAATCATACCAGAAACATTAAACATGAAATTATAATATCACTATGAAGCAGAGCAAAGGAAATTTGTTCATGAACAAAGTCTGTGATTTGGAAAATGAAAAGTTTCACATAGAACAAATTTCTCATGATGAATGGTTATACACCAATGGTCATCAAAAAAACCTTTTATTGACACCAAAAGAAAAAAACAACTACTGATACTGGAGTGTATCCATACATACCAGGAATGGCAGATAAATTTAAGAAAATCTGCAGTATTAATATATTAGAGCAATTTTCCAAAGTCATAGTACAGAAGCCTAAACTGGAAATGCTGAAGAATAAAAATTTCATCTGTGAAATACCATATGTTGCCCTGTTAAAGAGCCATTGAAAAAATACAAATTAATGGTTAAAAAAGAAAAATCACGTGTCTACAATAGCAGACCATGTATGTACTAATGACCATATGTTTAATTGGGAAAATACAAAAATATTGGATAGAGAGGAAAAGAAGAAAATTTCAAGGAAGCTACTCATATGACAATGGCAAATAATCCTATAAGTCAACCCAGTGTGGCAATACACAATGTATGGAAGCCTCTAATTTGCTCATAGAAAAAAATAATCAAATGGAAAAAATGAACGACCCTAGAGGATTTAAACACACACAAAAAAAGGACTTAAGAGGATTTGAACCAACTCTCACATAAATAAATGAAATTTTCTATCTGTTGCCTTTGACAGAATAGCTCAGTTGGTTAAAGTGTTCACCTTAAATTCAATATTTGAGAATCTAAAGGTACAAGTTTGACTCCTACGCTAATACTGTCATTGGTCAGGCCAGAAATTCCCAAAGAAGGGTGGAGAATACTACTATTTGAAATGTCATTAGTAACCTGAGCTACCAAGTTGTATGTATTTGAAAAGTTTATGTAACAGGATGACATAAATGCTACTAAATCTTTATTTGATAACCCTTTAGTTTTGGGTCGTACATATGGCAGGATGGGCATTTATGATAGATTAAACATGTGTATATTTAGACAAAATAACTCAGTCATCAAATGTCATGGATAACAGGATGACAAATTATTTCCATCAATATGATTATGAAATTGTTATAGTAAAACAGTAGGAAATTCATTTCATCTGTCTATTTCTATGTACCCTCTAATCTACTCTTGCCATTCCATGGAATTTCAAACTCGGGAAGAAAATATAAGTTCTAGTTCAGGGGTATGATTATATTTTGCTTGCATTCCAATTATATATATGGTATGTTAGGATATGATAAATTAAGAAATAGATAAATAAACACAAATATAATTATAATAAGTAATGTTTAATAATCATATCAATAACAAACTATACATGCAATTCAATTTAATATAATATGAATTATATAACCATAAAAAAAAAGAAAATGGAATAAGTATGATCATATTTTTCTTTTTACATTTCTATTTTATAGTAAGCTATAATATATATATATATGATATATATTATAGATCAAATAGAAATGTAAAAAGAAAATTTTATAGTAAGCTATAATATATATATATATGAGGGATGTTCTTTGATTATTCAAATGTACTAATTAATTCAGTATTCTAACATAAAACAAATTTGGCTCTTCATCCAAATAGTGACCTATGTATTATAGTTGACTTTCCTATCCCCATAATATAATACTGCAAAGATATAATATCTTAAAGTCTATTCTTGATGATGTTAAAATATGATAGAGTAGATGACTTATGCAGAAATATTAATCATTCATTCCGAATATATAAAAAAAGATTTAACTAATATATTAATTACAACAAACAAATAACATTTGTAATAGAACATTATAATTGTAGTAGTAGGTATCTAAAGTTAAATAAAGTAAGAAGTCTTATCCTTTTTAATCTGTAGTATAACGATCCCGTAATCTGCACCACAGGGCGCCACTAGGCATTTGAACCTAGAAAATTTATATAGTAGGCAGATACTTAAGTTCAAAAAAAATAAATTTTTTTATTTTATAGGTTGATTCCGGTCATTAGCCCATTCTCACTAGCTCAATGAAACAGCAGAGATTTATATTTTACAATAAATTCTTATCTAAGAATATTTAAAAAAAAGAATAAAATAAGCCACTGCCAGTAATTAACACACAAACATTTATTTATGCACATATATATAAAATTTAACATTATTATTTTAGTATGTTTACTTTAGCATTTTAAAATTTAACTTAACTTTTATTTTAAATTTTAATTTACATTTTTATTTTATAAGTTCGCACAGATGGATTTATAAAAGTTTGTTTTATAAATGTTGAGTATAGATCGGTTACATAGATTACACGGTCAAAAAACATTTCAAAGTAAACATAAACGATCAAAATATAAAGTCATTGATGGAAATGCAGAGGGAAAATTATAAGAAACCCAATGGCATTCATCATAAGATGCCGCAAGACACCAATAACTTAAAAGACATCCAACATAAATACATCTTAGATACTCATCGTAAGGTATCAGTATTTACCAAATGTCTATATATTTTGATCAAATATGAAAACCAAAAACATAATTAACCGGTAACGAACCCATGCAAGCATCTATACCCAACTTAAATTTAATGCATTTTATTTAGAGTATTAAGTATGAATAGACTATATAGATTGCATTTGAAAAGAAAATATTCTATCCTTGTTTAACTTTAGGCCAAAAGTTCACAGTCAAACCAAATTTCAATCCATCTGATATATCGATGTATTCAATGTAATACGAACACGACAGCACAAATAGGTTAAGAGAAGAAATTGCCCTTCATCAGATAGGAATACTACATCTATCTGACGATAAGAACAATAAAAAAAAAACTCCATAGGAAAAGACTGCGGTCATTTTGCCGACTTACGATCACATTCCATAGGCAAAAAGACAGTGTGCGGCATGAAAAGCGATTCTGCCTGTAGCGAATTTCGTACTACATCTACTAATTACAGCAATATATCCAATCCATTGACCTAATTCAACTACGAAACACATAACTTAAGATTACCCTCCCCTAATATAACTTTCCAAATCTATATAGCCATTCACGCCCGACTTAAGTTTAACATTTATATAATTTAATTTAACAAAAAACAGAAATCATAAATAAAACTTAACAAAAAAAAATAAATGGAAATGATTTAAAAAAAAAAGAAATACATCAAATAAAAAGAATTAATAAAGAATTTAGTTTGGTCAGATAGGATTCTATTTCTATTTTTTAAATACTGGGAAAGTTTATATTTTAAAGTTCTTAGTGTTTCCAAATTAATATTCATTTAAGTTCACAATGTGCTTACTGTTTTAGAAATGTTCATTAGTTATCCGTTACTTGCTGTTTGGAATCCAGCATTAAAATCCCTTGATGATCTTGTGGTCCTCAGTATAAAAAAAATGTTTCATTTCTTTTCTTTTTTTTACAACCACTGAAGGAATTGAAAGTGTGTCTTTCAATCCCTTCACCTCCAACTCTCCAACTTAATACATTTCCATCTTCTCTTCAATTTTCTTGACTCACTAAACATTTGTTTCCATACCTTTTTCTTTTATATGTAACTTTAGGATCCAATGGACATTACATCATCGATGATGATAATCCTTCCATTGAGGTCCGATTTCCTGATGGATTTCTTTCATTTGCCATTAGTTTCTATTCTTTTCCTATCTGACCATTGCATAAACATTTAAATGCCCAAGGCTAGTTTACATTTAACTAATTAAAACAATCATTTCCATTTTTTGATTAATTAATGTGTTTTCCAAACTTAAAGATATATTTTTATCTCTAAATCTTTTTGTTGAAAGATTTAGTTTTTCTATTTTTAACAAAGTTTTATTTTAATAATTTTTTTTTATCTGTGCGATTTTATATATATACGAGTTTAAGATGATTTTTTAAATTTCCAATTCTTAAAAAAGAAGCTTTTATTTGCGAACTTTTATTTTTTTCATGTTTAATAATAAAAAACAATGTAACGTCGTATGTGCTCGTTACAGTAGATAGTCAAAATGGTTGTAAGTTAACTTGGGGTTTTTGTTTTTATGTTTTATTAATAATCAAAAATTATAACTAACTTTAGCTTATAGTTAAAGCAAGTTTGCCCTATTATCAAAAGAAAGAAAACTAAACAAATATATACAAAAAAAAATCATATACTAACCAATTAAAAATGATGATGAGAGAGAAATATTACCAACCCCTAAAGTTGGGCAGCATTTCTAACTTATTAAAATAATGATGATGATGATACTGATGATTACTATGACAAAACTAATAATCTATTTGGGCTAACCTCAGTGGTCGGATAGTTCACTATCATTTTTGCTACAGAGACATCTATTAAGATAAAAGGAATTTTCTAAGCAATAATAATATGCGTAATTATAGAACAAATGAATAACTGGAAGAGAAAAAACTTCACACTTCCCTATATAAGACTTTTAAAATATAAATTTCCCCTATCAAAATATATTTCTGAGCAATAAATAATTTTCACTTAAAGTAACATCTGAAAATCTTTATGTCCATTTAAAATATCCTAAATAGCAAATACTAATCACCAAAGTATTTAATAGCATGATTTACTCTACTCTTATAGAGTATAAATGCAATGTAATTTTCTAATAGTACAATAAATAATAATGAAATTTCTTTTGCCACCACTAGAGTAATAATATAAATGAACTGATTGATAATATAATAATGATCTCAGGGTTCTTCTTGTTAATTTTAAGAAAGCATATAGTTGCACTGTGCTGCCAAATAAATGACTGGCATCCTAGCAGACTTTAGGAGACATACACTTCCCTTATAAGCTAATGTATCCTAATATACTATAATAACAATAACCATTACTTAAAGAAGTATTTAATCTGCTTGAAAATTGCATAAACTAATTATTTACTAAGGCAATAAACCTAAAGCATATGCGTTTGAAAATTCGAAGGTAGGGACCTCTACGGGTCTGGTTAAGACCTGTAGAGGTCCCTATCTTCGCATTTTCAACTGCACATGCTTTAGGTTTATTGCCTTAGTAAATATTACTTATGTAATCAATGTGTATTAAAATAAATTTATAATAAACTAATTATATAAATTTAGAAAATTATAGGCCTTTACCCAGGATATCACTCAAGATAATAGAAAGAAAGGGCACCTTTTATATCTTTCTATTATCTCAGCAACAACACAATAAAATAATTAATTTTGATTTCTGTACTTTTATTAATAAATAAATAAATAATGTGCAGTCTGAAAAATGGGTCAAATAATCCAAAGCAAGATTAAATAAATATTTATTTCTTTTCATTACAATTCCATCTTGGAATTTAAGCATTTATGGAATATCTGCATTTTTAGTAACATTGAGATATTGGATCTGCATTAAAATCGATCATTTGATTTACCAAGATTTCTGTTATAAATAAGAATTGTGAACACCAGACAAATTGCATATAGAAAAATAGAAACTAGATTTACATAATAACAAGTACATTTATTAACATTTTAAATACAACATAGGCTAAATTTATTTACAGTATTATATATAAAAGTAGGTTGAAGTAAAGAAGGTTTCCTTCTTTTCTTCCTAGCATAAGCTTGTGGCTAAGACCTGTAGAGGTCCCTACATTCGAATTTTTCAGATGCTTATTCCTAAAGGTTACAGCCTTAGTAAATATTACTTAATATAATGTGCGTTTAATAAAATTTATAATTACAACTTTAAATTATCGTAATAGATTTCTTACTATAAGATCTTTCCATTGACTCGTAAATTGTAAGATTTTGCAAGTATTAATGTATAATAAGAATTGTGGACTTAATTAGTGAAGTATTGAATAGCTTCACACTCTTAGATCTAACCACTTCAGCTTCACCTATTCATATATAAAAGTAGGTTGAAGTAAAGAAGGTTTCCTTCTTTTCTTCCTAGTGTAAGCTTGTGGCTAAGACCTGTAGAGGTCCCTACCTTCGAATTTTTCAGACGCTTATTCCTAAAGGTTACAGCCTTAGTAAATATTACTTAATATAATAATGTGCGTTTAATAAAATTTATAATTACAGTATTATTGAAAGCTATTTGCCAAACATAGGCACTGTTAAAATATCTGGTAGGCTGTTACTATAAGTGGCACATCATGAACTCACCAACAAACAATCTATAGATTTTAGAAAACATTTGGATGAGTTATTAAACAAAAAATACTCAGTGGAGATATTGGTTTAAACATTTAGCTAACTTATTGTATAATTAACCTGGCTAAATCGTCAAATTTTAACAAAGGCTTGCTCGAAAGAAATAAAATAGCAATAGCATAAATCATAAGCTGAGCAATAGAATTTATTTAAAATATTCCATTGTCAGGTAACAATTCATAATACACTTTTCTTACAGATTAAACTATTGTTAACCTGAATTATTCTGTGACTGGGTTTAAATAAGGAAACTTGTATGATAATAATTACACCTGGGTCTCATTTTATGTGGATATTTTCATGCAATTTTGAAGTTATGTGATTCATGTTTCTTCTTAATATCTTTCATATTTCACTATATTTATTAGATATCAAGAAATTTAAATTATTAATAACTTATTTTGACTTGAATACTTTTTTTTTCAAAAATATGTTATATTAGCAGCTAACGTGAATATGGTCTGAAGATGTATTTAGAATCTTAGCTTCTATGTAAATTACCTACTTATACTAATGAGTAAATAATAATAATAGATTTATACATACATATAAAAATATCACAATAAATACTCAAAAATTGTAAACTTTTAAAACGTATTTTGTTAGATATTAACAGAAATAAATATTTTTTTAGATTTTTAAAATAAATAATAATGAAAATTTTATTGATTTTATAAACTGAAAATAATCTTTCTAATGGTAATGTATATTTTTTTTGTTTTGATTGCGATCTCATTTTTTTAATATAGAACTAGAAAACCATTAACACAGATCAAGACTGAAAGTGGTGTTAGTTGTACAACATGTCACGAATCTGATTTCTTACTAGTTCACAAACGAACGCATATTGTCAAATAGCGGTAATGATTAAAATATGTATGACAAAATGTAAAATTAAATATTGTAGTTAATAAAAAAAGCTTGTCTTATTTTACTTTTTTTCAAATATTTGAAATTTTTTATTAGTCATACTTTATTTCCTTATTTTTTTAATTTGAATTTAAAAGTAATTTTGCCTTGTTGCTTTGCTTTTATGCGACTTCTGAAAATTACTGGAACATATCCCCCATTTTTCAAGGTAAGTTACGTTTATTTTTGTGCGATTTCTTTTGTGCACATTTTCTGAGAAACCTATCTACCACATAAAATGAGACCCAGGTGTACTGTCATATCCAGACAAATAAAATAATATTGTCTAGCACTATTTTTTAAAGTAAAATTTAAAGAAATGTATGAATCATTCATCAGAAGTCATGTACACACATATTATATTAGAGTTATGTCCACATAATATTAAAATATTTAATATTAAAAACTTACTAATCCATCAGTGGAAGTGCTCCTGATAGTAAAAAACAAACAACATTGAATATGTGCATTTCTTATAATGCTATGTGTTGAGAATAAGCATTTAAAAATTACTAATACATTGTTGGTTTACATGTGGACTAATAGCAGGGCACAGTAGCACAATACAAACACTGTTTTATTTAACAAAAACACTGCAAAAAACAAAGTGCACCTTGAAGAACTAAGTGCTTCAATAACTAACTTATCATTGCCATGTTATTTCTAAAGCACAAATAACTTCACCTACCACAGTGGAAAAATATTTAATAACATCATGGGGAATAGGATAATGAAGATTAGGCTCCGCAGAGCAAACAACATGAATAAAAGTATGGTGGATTCCAATACCTATATCTAAGGCAAAAAATGTTATGAATGCAGTCTCACCACATGAGGAAAAACAGAATACACACCAAGAATATGGTCCACTCATGGGACATAGGTACCTAAGTAACATTTGAAAGCAATACTAAAATATAAACACTATCCACTCATGGAATACAAAATGTAAACAATGGGGAGAGTGTCTTCATCCTGCAAATCACAATAAGCAAACTAACATCAATAAAATCTAATGCTCAAAGGCATATATCGTAGACTAAATGATGGCAAGATAACAATTATCACTAATAAAACTAGGTAAATTAATATTCACACTAAAAACTGAAACATTAAGCAATGTCTGAAACCAACGAGTTCACAGTCAGTCAAACAACTGTAAAATATTTAAAATAGCACAATAAAAATTCTACATTAAATAAGGAATACACATAATTGCAATGAACAACATAAACAAACTTATAAAGATAAAGTGGATATAATAGCAAAGTAAATGTAAATAATATAAGACTAATAAATGCTCAATTATATTATAACTGTAAACTATTATATCATAGCAATTATGAAACATTGAACTTCTGATAAACACATATTGGTTGTTTACCTATAAATGAACGAAACACTCATAAACAATATAAAGAAAATGTAAGGGATAAATGTCTCTGCATGAATAAAAGCATTATAAAATTCACCTAAACCATCAAATATCAAATTATCTGAATTTTTACCATACAATGTGTAGGAATACCTACACATTGTCATAAACCCTTTAAAGAACAATATCATAACAACAATAATATTACCTTGACATAAAAGTATCATAATAACAAAATAATAAAAAATATTGTGTGTATATATATTTAAAACACCTTAGTTCATTAGTGGAATTTTTCACAGTGAGCAGTCTGTTGAGGGTATGAACCCTTTCCTTGGTGGGTTACCTGCAGAATGAAGCATGCATGACAAAACATTGACAAACTTCTTAACTCTAAATTAAATAATTTGGATCCATTTGAATAAATTGGCCAATGCAAACTAGCTAGCTAAAGAATATTCATCCAGTGATGCGCAACAATAAAAGAAATAGTCCATTGAGTCATGGAATCCATGGTCCCATTTAAATTAAGCAATACATTCTTATTTCTTTTAAAGAAGCACATTTTAAAAACAAGTTTAAATTTAAGATGAAAGTCATTTCAAGATATTATTTTCAATAATTTTTGTTTAAAAAATTACAAGTTTAACAGTTCACAATTTAACAATGCATTTATTCAATGTCCATTATTGTTATATCAGCAAACAAAATTTTTCTTATTAATTTTCAAATAATTTCTTTGGTTCAAGTTTATTTGAAGCTGTTTTTTAATTAGCAATACTGAGAAAATAAAGCATATAACAGTTCAACTTTTTCTTTTTTTAAAAATTTCTTAAGTTCATCTTTCTCTCAAATATTCTTCTTTATAGTAAAATTCAGAGAAAGCAAATGCATTTTAATAAATTCCTCCTGCACCAAAGATCACAGGTTATTAATAATTATAAAGTTCATATTAAAGAAGCATTTTATTATATTCATTACAATTAACATGAATTATTATTTCTAGCATTTAATAATAGGTAGAATAATCAATATAGCTGCTTATTCTTAGTTCAATGTTTTAAACAGTCTATTTTTTAAAAACTTTAATTTCTTCCTTCTAAAGATAAGGTATAAGAACAAAAAGTAAATTAATACAATGTCCAGTATGATTTTATGAGTTAATATAACTGGATACATCACCTGGTTTCTATTAAAATCTAATTTAAAGCATAACTGATATAATTTTACTTATTATAAATGAGTTATTCTTTCAAAGCATGATATCAGTAATGAGAATAATTCAAATTGAATTATGGCAATAAAATAGCAAGATTACCTTAAGAACTGGCTAACATGGCATTATAAGTTAATAAATATCAAAAATTTTAATAACTACACTTTACATAACAAATAAAAATAATTATAAAAAATTATTTTTAAAATTGCAGTGACAATAGCAGTCAATTGGGAAATGATGAAAATGAAGGAACCCAGTAAAAATGATACTTTAGTTTTTATACTTCTTTTGACAGGTGTCAAGAACTAATGACCTCCTCCTGAAATTGTGACCTCTGTGGAAAAATGTTAATTACAAGGAAGTAATTAGTGAAATTATATAATTTTGATCTACATATTTTTAAAAATTTCTGTGATTTAACAGTCAAGTTGAAGAAAAAATCAAACTTAACTATCTTTTATGAATTAACAAAACTTAATAAAAATTAAATTAAGATAATAAATTACATTTTGGTAAAAGCCTGAAATCCGGGTTCGGCCGCTTGGGGCATTGTTTACGTGTCAAAACACATAAAAATGCCGTTTATGGCAGCCACAGCCTTACAGGCTAATACAACATTTACGTATTGTATTAACCCATTGAGCTAGGCCGCTTTACATGACATCGCACAAAAATATTACGGCCTGTTTTGTGCTTCGAAGCTATTTACGCATATTCATTCTTTTCATAGCTGATTACCGTATTGCTTGAGGGTGTTTAAATTTCAAGGCGGTACGACTTTTTCAAATCTCCGTAAAAGAGTAATGTCATTTCGATTTAAAAAATGTTAATTATTAAGAATTGTCATATGGTCCCCACCCTTCCCAAAAAAAGGTTAATATGTAAAAAAATTGGCAAAGTGTATATTCGAACAGGCTTCAACAAAGCTCACACGCTAAGTCACATTTCAGCGTGGTGGGGAAAATATTTGAGACCACTAAAAGATCTGAGACAAACGTGCAATTTTGAAACTTTTCTTCAGATAAATTGCCGAGTACAAAAAGTGTGTGAGATTGTGTTTTTTTTTTATTTTGTCAGACACACGTAATGTCCACTTTTTATTACAGCAATAAAATCGAATAAATAATTTTAAAAAGCCCAAAGTTTGTGTCCTTTTTTTTTGTTGTTTTTTATTTCATTCGAAATTGACAAGTATTTGGATTCATTTTTTTGCAGCGGGGTTTAAATAAATGACGACTTTGGTTGACTTTTTGTTAAGAATAACAAATTACGAAATACGCCCCACCCCCACCCCCAAAAGCAGTTTATTCTAGAAGGCTAAAAAAAAAAGATAATTCGAACAAAATAGAAATCAAAGTAAAAAGTGAAAAAAAGTTGTTTCAAAAAAAGAAAAAAAAGGTTAAATTCTTGACTTTTTGGTTACAATTATTTTTCCGAGTGTGGGTGGGGGTGGGTGTTTGAAAACAATTTTTGAATTGGCAAAAACACAAAAGTAAATTTGGATTTAATATTACGAAAAACAATTACATCAACCAAAAAGAAATCAAAATTCGAAACAAGTCCCAAAGTTGATTCTTCTCTTTTTTCAGCGCTGTTAAAATAATTGACTATTTTTGTTGTTGCCTTTTTGTTAATAATAAACAGTACGAATTCCCCCCCCCCCACTCAAAAAGCTGTTTCTTGTAGTTGCCAAAAAAAAGGGGCTAATTCAAACATAATCTAAATCAAAGTGATAACAAGTTGTGTTTAAAAAAAAAGTAAAATTAATAATATTGTATTAACCCATTAGCTAGGCCGCTTTATATGACATTGATTACCGGTATGACTTTTTGAAATATCCGTAATAGAGTAATGTCATTTCAAGTTAAAAAATGTTGTTAATTATAAATAATTGTTATATTGTCCCCACCCTTGACTAAAATAATGGTAATGTGTGAAAAATTGACAAAGGGTATGTTGAAACATGGTTCGACAAAACTCACATGCTAAGTCACGTTCAAGCGTGTAAAATATACGACATCAAGAAAATGTCTGCTAAAAACGCGCATTTTTAAAAATATTCACAATTGCCGTGTACGGAAAGTGAGGCAGTATCATTTTTCCAGACACATAATGTGCTACCAAATACTAGACAATGAGAGTGTGTAGGAAGTACAAAATTGTATTTGTTGAAAAAAACATTTCAATTTAGATGTCTTTCGCATTTGTGTAAGCAAAGATATTCCATCCATAATAATACTTGGTTGGACAGCTGCAAAATTCCCTTTGTAAAAGTTCTATGACTCGTTTATTATTGGAGCCGTGATCAGATGACACTTAACAACATACACACAGAGCTTAACATGTGCAGAAGCACTGTGTTGGAGTGGACTACTGGTTTGCGAGAACTCTGCCATGAGAGCCTGTCTTCCAGACCCTGCAGTCAAATCGGCAGCCCCGGTCTGATAGTAGAAGTATATGAGACAATGTATAGTCGAAAAAACCACCAGGGTAGGATACTACCACAACAGTGGGTGTTCGGTGGTATTTGTCACGAGAATGGCGAATGTTTTGTGCACTGTGTTTCATCCTGCTCTGCAGCTATACTCTTGCAATCCATCAAAGACAATATCAAGATAGGATCGACAATCTTTTCCAATTGCTGGAGGGATTACAAAACTACAGAACTGAAGGCCACTGGATTCCAACACCTAACAGTCAACCACCGATACCACTTTGTGGATCCTACCATGGGCGTTCACACACAGAATATTGAGCATCTTTGGGGTCTTTTGAAAAAAGAAAACAAAAAGAAAAGAGGAACTGACAGAAAGTTGTTGGATAACTACTTGTCAGAGTTTATATGGAGAAGAATGCACAAGGATGAAGATCTATTTCTATCCATCTGAGATGGCTATTGCAAATAAACAGTAGACAGTGTTTTTTTTTTAATTAAATAGATTACATAAATAAATAAAAATTATTTTCAAAAAAATACAAAGTTTGTGTATTTTTTTTTTTGTAAAGTAATTATAAATTGACACAAACCATATTTTGATTCGCTTTGTATTTTTGTTAATAATAACGACAAAGTAAAAAAGTTTACTTTAGAAAGGATGGGGAAAAATAAATTTTATGCGAGGGTAGGGGTGTAATTTTGATTGAATATTAATAAAAACAATTATGACAACTAAAAAGTAAATAATTGGAAACAAGTTCAAAAGTTGATTATCTTTTTTTAGCGCTGTTAAAATAATTTACTATTTGTGTTTAGTTTTTATTAATATAATAACGATACAAAATCACCCACCCCCACAAAAAACAGCTGTTTATTGTAGTAGACAAAAAAAAAGAAAGGCTAATTCAAACATAATTAAAAACAAGTTGTTTTAAAAAAAAGTAAAAAGGGAAAAATAATAGTCAAGCAAAAAAAAATTAGAATTAAGTGTAAACAATTCGCAAGTAATTGTATTCTATTTTTTTTTTGGCGATGGGATTAAAAGAAATATTTTGACGTGGTAAAACTGTTTAAAGTTTTAAAATAATAAAAACAAAAAAAAATTACATTACAAAAATTTGTTGAAAAATTTGGATTAAAAAAAAAAGGAAAATGAATATAGAATTTATTTAATAATAAATAAATCATGTTATAAATGAAATTAAAATTGTTTTAATCAATAAATAATAAATCATGTATTAAAATTAAAAAAAAAATTGCAGCCAGGTAACGTTATATTTCATTGATTTTGTCTAGCATCAACACTCCAAGTGACATTGCCTGGATTTCAGGCTTTTACCTATATTTCTTTCTTTTTAACACAAAATATTACCTTTTCTTAAACTTATGTTCATCACAAATTCTTATTAAAAAAATTTAACTCTTACCAAGTTTAATAAAATATTTATTGAGTAAAATTAAATATCTTGGCAATTTAAACTAAGAAACCAAAATTCACAGATGGAGAAGAAATTTCTTTTATACACACATGTACACAGGAAACCATGGTTTTTTAAAAAAAATCTATCCTAATATTTATCTTGTTTCTTTAGACAATTAAATATTATTTAATTAAATCAATAAACTTTATTTAGATATATTTTTTAAAACATATTAAACAAGAATTTAATCTAGATGATTAACTATTTGTAATCAAAGTAATTAATTGCATTTAAATATTAATAAATTATCTGTTAATATTTTTAAATGTTACTATATTATCATCTCTGTTTTAGCTTTCTATCTTTCTAATATATGCAAATTAAATAACTTTTAATCTAATGCACATATTTTCTTAATGCAGAAATTATATCTTTGTTACAGCTTTTTAATTTATCAAATATTAACTATCTTAAGCTCATAATGAACTAAATAAATAAAACTATTGGTGTGTAAGAGTTAAATAATATGATTTATAGAAGATAAAATTACCAACTTCTTTCTCTCTTCATTTATTATTTCATTTTTTTAAATAATAGAGTAGCTTAATTCTTAAATTAATGTGTTTAATAAAGACAATGTGCAAAAGCACAGGGTCACAATATATTGTAATGGAAAACTATCTTCCATTGTAATTTATTTCAGGTCTTAGTTTATTTTTATTGAAGTCCTCAATTGGGAAGCCAATTGTAATGGAAAGTATATGTATAAAAAAAATAAACTAACCCAATCATTGAATATCAAATGTAATTGACTGGACTGTGATGTTATTTCATAATTCTATAAATTTGAGCAACAATTATAATGAATTGCATCTATGCATAAGAAGATAAATTTTAAGCATGAGTAAATAGGATTTAATCATTGATTAACAATCACAATATTATCTATCTGACTAACTGTACATAAACTATGCATAGATACCAAAGAGCAATAATAAGATATTAAATGATGTACTCTCAGGGTTAACTTGACTAGTGAGATTTAATTACTCACCAAAATATAAATTGGAAACAATGAGAATTTTATTGAATCCAACCTATATTTGCAGATGGGATTATATGTAAAACAATATATTAATTAGTGATGGCTTAAATATGTAATTATAAACTTGGGTAATCATCTGAAATGCAGCCATGGCCACTTGATGGCATTGTTTATGTAAAAAACACATAAAATGCCATTTCTATGGCTGGCCTTACAGCTAATACATTTATATGGTATTACCCATTGCAGGCTGCTTTACATGATGTTGCATAAAAATATTATGGCCTGTTTTGTGCTTCAAACTATGCATATTTTGTTCTATTCATAGCTGATTACCATATCGCTTGAGGGTGTTTTAATTGCAAGTCGGTACAGCTTTTCAAATCTCCATGATAGAGTAATGTTGTTTGTATTTAAATAATATTGTTAATTATTAATCATTGTCATATGGTCCCCACCCTTCCCTAAAAATGTTAATATGTAAAAAATTGGCAAAGGGTATGTTCGAATATGCTTTGACAAAGCTCACTTGCTAAGTCATGTTTTAGTGTGGAAAATATATGGGACCAATAAAATGTCTGACAAGAATGCACAATTTTTAAACTTTTCAGAATTGCTGAGTACAGAAAGTGAGGCTGTCCTTTTTTCAGGCACATAATGTCCTCCAAAATACCAGACTGTTTTTATTACAGCAATAAAATAATAAATAAAAATAAGTTTAAAAAATCCAAAGTTTGTGTATTTTTTTTCATTTCATTAGAAATTAACAAGTATTTAGATTATCTTTTTTTCAGTGGGATTAAAATAAATTACTATTTTTGTTTACTTTTTGTTAATAATAACAAAGTATGAAACCCCCCAAAAAAGCAATTCATTGTAGAAGGCAAAAAAAAAAAAAAAGAAGGTAATTCAAACGAAATATAAATAAAAGTAAAAAGTGAAACAAGTCCCAAATTTTTTCATCGTGAAACCGTCAAAATTTTTAAAATCAGAAAAATAAACACAAAGTTAAATTACCAAAATTTGTTGAATAAAGAAATATGCCAGTGTAAAAAAACAATGAAAATGAATATAAAAATTTGTTTAATCAAAAAAAAAAAATCATGTTATATAAAAACAGTTGATTTTGTATAGCATCAACGCCATCAAGTGGTCATGCCTGGATTTCAGATGATTACCTAAACTTGTATATTGGCAAAACACAAAATTATAATTTAAGTAATTCTTAATCCCAAGAACTACCTACTGATCTTTAAACTGAAAACAGAAAAATAAATAATAAATAAATTTCAAATAAATCAGTCATTTCATATAAACATATGGTATATACTTTATTTTAATTATGATTTTATTTTATTTTCAAATGACAATAATTATATTTAACATATACAATATTTGTTTACCTTTTTAAATTTTCATTTTAATTCAATACTCTTTAAATTAACAATATTTGCTAGCAATAGGCATGGATTAACGTTTATATCTATATAAGAATCATTGAATATTTAACATACAGAAGAATGAAAATCATAAGAACTTCTTATAATAATAGTTCAGAATCATTGATATGTTCCTCAAGATTAGATCACTTAACGTAAAAAAAATATATATATAAGAATTCTTTTCCTACTGTATTGGATATTTATATGCTTCATTTTCTATTAAAAACTATACTCTTTTGGACTACAAGTATGAACTCTTTAGGTTTCTGATTTGTAATAGGGCTTTTATTATGCTCCTTAAATTCAATATCTTCCTTTATATCCTAAAGAATTATGAGACTTCAATAAATATTTATCATGGACTATATAACCCGTAGTATACAAAACTTCTATAAATCATCATCATCAACCATTATCAATTCACTGCAGGATGAAGGTCTCTCCAAGTTTAATCCATCTTCTCCGATCTTTAGCTTCTCTTCTCCACAACACCCCTGCACATTCTTATTTCATCCATCCATCTCACATGTGGTCTCTTTCTGGGTCTTTTACAATCTCTTGGAATCCAGTTTAAAATTTCAATTGTCCATCTATTATCATCTCTTCTAGCAATATGTCCATGCCAACTCCATTTCAATCTTTTAATTTTTTTCAATAAGGTCAGTAACACCTGTTTTTTGTCTTACCCATACATTGCGTTTTCGATCTCTTCTTGTTACTCCCAACATACATCTCTCCATACTCCTTTGAGTGGTCTGAAGTCTCTGTATTGCTCTTCTATTAAGTGTCCAAGTCTCAGATCCATATGTAAGAACTGGTAAAACACATTTGTTAAAAACCATCCTTTTCAAACACATAGGCATATTTCCTTTTAGTATCAAGTTATTTCTACCAAAAGCACTCCAACCAAGTTTAATTCTATGATTAATTTCCTCCAGTGTGTTTCCATCTGTATTAATAATCTGGCCAAGGTATTTGTAACTGTTAACTTCTAATTCTTCATAATCAATCTTTATTTTCATATTTTGAGCAAATCGATTAAACATTACTTTAGTCTTTTTAACATTTATCTTTAGTCCTACTTTTCTGCTTTCATCTGCTAAAATCCTGCAACATTTCCTGCAGCTCTGAAGCATTTTTTGCAAAAACAACTACATCATCTGCGAAATCTAAATGACTTAAATACTCTCCATTTACTTTCACTCCTTTAGTTTCCCATTTTAATCCATAAAATACTTCTTGCAGCACTGCTGTAAAAAGTTTTGGAGATATGGAGTCACCTTGTCTTATACCTTTCTCAATGTTGACTTTCCCAGTGTCATTATGTAATCTAATTGTTGCTGTTGCATTTTTATAAATATTCTTTAAAATATGACAAGATCCTGGATCTATACCTTGATGATCCAATGCTTTAATCACTACTTCTATAAATAAAAGTATAAAAATAACTCTTACATCATATATCAAGAAATATGCATATATTACACAAACATAAAATATCTACAACATGATCTACCCTTTTAAACATACCTAATGATGAAAATTGTGAATTAAATTCTGAAGAGAAACATTAAATAATGATAAAACTGTAAACACAATATAATATATTGAGTATATTTATAAATGATTCCTACGAGAATAAACAACAATCAATTTAATTTCCGCCCTACATTGTGTACAACAGATATATATATAACGAGCGTGTACGATGCATTTAAATTAAAACAACAAGTGTTTTAATGACAAATAATATCTAATATATAATCATTTGTTAATAAATTGAAGTTTATACAATATGTATATAATGACATAAGAATTAAAGTACAATAGAAAATTTTTAATAATAAGTGACCTCTAGTGTTTTTACTTATTGATACTGATAAATTAATATGTTGTCAATTATAATGATTGATTAAAACTTAAAATTAATTATATATAGATAGTTAAATTGAAAATCAACCGTACACAAACAAGCAAAAAAAAAAAGACAAAATTAATTACCATTTAATCTTCTTTGTTTTCTCTTTATTTTAAACTTTAACAATCATTTGATGTGCTTTTATCCATTCTGGCGGAGGTTGAATTAACATGTAAAATAATTTGAAATGATGAATGCGTGAATTTATGAACCCTTTGTAAATGGTTGTCTTCAGAGTATTCTTTTATCCGGACTAGGTTATAATGTATCAGTTGAAAGTGACAGACCAATTTTGAATATTTAGATAATGCTCATATTGGCTTGCTGTATACGAATAGCATTCATTCAGTTTGTTTTCTACTTCAAATGCCTGCTTGACAATAATTTTCTTACTTTCAATAGATGTTATAATGAAATAGGGTAAGATGGAGGGTTTAAACCTTGGATTGTAATTTATAGTTTAACTTGCCATTCCTAATGACATATCAAGTCAAATAAATATTGTAGTTACGCAAAGAAAAATTGTATAGGAGATAGTAACAAAGTTTTTCTTTCTTTCCTTAATGGCGATTGTCAATCCTTGTTACTAGAGTATTTTTTTATATATATGTATTGTTTAACTCAGTCTTTCATGTGCTGGCGATATAAATATTTTTATTACAACAATTGTCGATTTTTAAATATTAAATATTAAAAAAAAATTCATATAAAAATTAGCTTTACAGTTTACAGAAACAAAATAAATAAATAAATAAACAACAAATAATAAAATTACATTGCAAACAATTTCAAAAACAAAAATATGATGTAAACCCATTTAGTAATTTTAGATGCCAATATTTGATCATGGATATTACTAAAGTCATGGATATTACTAAAGGCAAATATTTTAAATATAAACCAATATCTTTGTAAAATGTATATACACAGACATATATTCTTTTTATATCACCACTGTTGTTAAAACAGGCAAAACTCACTATACGTATTGCCACACCCAAGCTAGAGTAATCAATGGATGCCAGAAGGCTTGTGCATAAAATCCCCATCTAGTGCCTACTGTGCCGGTCAAAATATGCTTATCCATCTAACACGAGCTGGAACTCACAAAATGTACTTCAAATCCAGTCGAGCCCGAGATTTTGGTCAGGGACCAGCCTGGATTCGAACCCACTCTCCAAGCCCCAGATCAAACACCTAATGGACAACATAACAATGATGGCACACGAGAATTAATTCTTAATCCGGCCCACTAGCAAATCGGAGAAACAAAAGACTCATGGACTTAACCATATATATAAACAACTTAAATACTAGACATTCCAAAGATAAAATCTAATATATTAATTTAATAGGGGTTTTACTAATGAAATAGCTATGGGAAATTAGTGAATTGGATTGATTTAATAATGAGACAGAAACCGATATATGATGAATTAAAATATATTTATTGACAATTGTTGTTGGCAAATGCACGCAGGCATTTTATTTATAAAATAACATTACTCTAGGCCATTTAAACAATAATTGATACGTTGGCTATTATTTAATTGCTCCAATATTATTTAATGGAAACAAATACCCTACTATATAACTAATCACTACATTAATTTTTACCAGTTATGCCCTTTCATCATCAATTCGTGTGGCTATTGTACGTGAAATCTAACCAAGTCTGGAGTGAAACTTAATAATACATCTGACTATAATAATTTTATATATCAACTATGGGCTTATAAAGCATCCCAGATAGCTTTAGATCGAACGGGTTTTCAAGAATGCTTCGGATCAACGCCGAAGACTGCATATTAGGGAGGGAGAGTTGGCTATAACGATTTTACTAATACGCTAGGCACAAGTAAAATATAATAATAAAGTGGCTCTGCGGATGGAAGAATAGTTTTAGGGTTTTTGTGACAAACAACGGTTTACCCAATAACCGGACGTCATGCTGCAAAAGGGAACCTTTATTTGGTTCATAAGAAGCGGGGGACTTACGTGCTAATCTGGCCCGTAGCTCAGACTTCGCTACTGCACTACCCTATAAGAGAAGATGTGCTGGCAACGCCGTGGCTCCATCTTATATATAAAACAGCACAACGAAAAAAATATTAATAAGTTCCACATCCGCCAAGCCGAAGGATATTATAAATGAAATATCACATATTAAATGAACACAAGTTTATCAGCTTGATCAAAAGAGCCAACTCTTCTGTAGCATGAGAAATATGTATATGCTACTGACGGGAATATATACAAACTTTACTTTATCCCGTTCAATCTCTTTAGTTATCTATAACTACTAAACTTTTAAAAAGGAGGAAAAGTATATTTAATAAGGACTTACGAATACTTTACTAAAAAATATACTTATGATTGCACTCCAGGCTAGTTTAATCTTTAGTAATATAATAATTAAAGGTTGAAAAGCCACATTTTATATTTATATTAATTAATTTATTAAATGAAAAAAATATGAATTTGGGTTTCGAAACAGCGCACGAAATGACGCTATATAAATAATAATACGAAGATTTTAAATTTATATCTTTAAAAACATATTCTATAATTAAATGCACGCCGTTTCGAAACATAGGCACAACTAATAATAATTAAAAATAAGCAAAAGAAAAGCAAAAATATAACTGCAGTGATTAAATTATATAGCAAAACATTAATTAACACAGAAATTTACAAAAGTATTTCATATTATATAATTTAAAGATTATTTGAAAAACAATTTAGAAAGAAGTTTCAATAATATGGTTAGCTAACCTGTTTTTGAAGAAATCATGATTGCTTTTGAAATTCACAGAGCTCTGCTATTTTAAATAATATTATAACAGTTCTATAGCTGGACTGGATAGATTCGAGCTGGAACGAAGGTGAGTTCTTTGGCGGCTTATGGCATGTTCTTATTCAGTTGCGAGACGATTTAAAATGGTGTTGGAACGAAGGCAATTCCCTTTTAGTGGCTTATGACATCTTTTATTTGGTGTAAGCTTGTTGGTTGTTGCTTCGGCATTTGATGGATTGAACTCGGCGTTCCATCACGGGAACGGCAGCAAAATTGTGCCTGACTTTAGCCAGACATGGTAAAATTAAACAATTTATAACTTGGATAATAATAGCTCTTCAAAAGCAAGATGGAGTATCCCTTCCCGCTTAAAATAAGCCCTATTTATACATTTCGACTAAACTTTAACACCTTTTTGGAATTTCATTAGCCTCGGGACCAATTGACTTTTAATTAAACAAAATAATATAATCCAATTTCTACAACAGATAACGTCTCCGAGGTGTTACATTTAATTACTTAAAATTATTAAAATATATAAATTATATAATTTGATTCAGTTTCATTAATTAAATTCCTTTTTAGGTGTTAAAGAATGTTAAAGCTTAGCAGAAGGAACGGTATTCTGATTTCATGATAAAGTCTTTTGTTGCAAACAAAAATCAATCAGTAAACTAGATTTTACTTTTTACCCGGGGTGCAGTCACTAATTGATCTCTTGTTTACACAAAATTCTCATTTTTAATTACAAATGGATGATTTTTATTTTCCTGAAATAAATAACTTTTAACATATTTGTTTTTACAATATTATTTGTTTATAAAAAAAAAAGCAAATTTAAAGAAAATACTTTAGTTTCAATTATATATGTAAAACATTAAATCAGAAAACCGTTAAATATAATTTAAAGAAAATGTTTTACAGTATCTTTTTATTTAAACTTAAATATATGTATAAATCATTTTGCCGTTATTCCAAGGTTTAAATTATCCATCCACATACGAATATCATAGCGAATATAATTAAGAATTGACTGAAAATTAATAAAACATTTTATAATAATTTGTGAGCATTTCTACGCTATAACTTTATCAAACCTGTCTAATTATAGCGTGTTTTCGTATGTAAATGGATGATGCAATTTAAGCGGCCATTATAGCAAAGTTTTCCCGCTCGACTTATATATAACATTTTTACATTTAACATTTTTATATATAAGATAGGTTCGAAACTAGTTCAGACGAGTAGGTCATTAGGTTGATGGTGAAACGGAAAGAGATTGGAAGGTTTACGTTTCACTACTCATCCAATACCCCCAGACTAGTTTCTGGCTTGTGGCCTTCGTCAGTGGGGAGCCTTAGATCTGAGAGCACTGGACCTAGATCTTAGGTGGTGGTCATGTGATGTTAATATCACCACTGTTATTTAAATCCCACAATCATAAACAAATACATATACGAAGGAAAAAAAATGAAATAGTAACAATTGACCTCACATATATAAAACTTCCATATCAAAGTCTTTTTTAAAAAACAATAATGACACTTTGATGTAAAGGTTAGGTCTTTCCAACCTTTACAATATGTATGTGACATTGATCTTGTGTAGTCGAGTCTATGATGAATTTTGAAACAATTCATATTGACTTATGAAATAAATTTTTATTTTAGAGATCCTTTCTTTCTTCCATTCCAAAATAGATTATTCCATGTTCGAATTTCCCAATGGTGACTTCATTCTTTCATTTACGATAATTTCCTCTTAAAGATTTCTTTTATTAGTTCATTCTGATTGGATGTTTATCACCGACAAATAGCAATTGCTTTTCTTTAAAATCAGATTCAACATTATGGTAGTATGGTCAACATTCCATCTCTGTTTCTTCTCTTTTAGCCAATCATAGTTGCATAACCGTGTTAAAGTTTATTTGAAGTTATTGGTTCTATTGAAACTTGATAACATAGTTTTAATTTGCACAGTCCTCAAAATGATGATGAAGTGGTCAATTATTTTTAATGTTCAGATTCAATCAGATTAAAAGAGATTTTTGATATTTGTAAAGTATATTTTTACATATCGTAATTATAAACGCATTTTTTTTTCTTTATTCTCCAAAATTATTTTCTTATATTTTGCCGATTCCTGTCAAATGGCTTTGAATGGTGAGTTCAAACTTATATTTTACTCGAAAAAGTATTGACTAATCAAAATCAAATTTGGAATAGCATAAGAAACATCTTTAAATCTTTCATTAAAAACAAAGAATCAGCTTGTGTAAATTTGACTAAGGCCTTCAAGAGTGGACATTTTAGGGTCATAAGATTGGCAACATTTATAAATTTTTCCATTTGGTCATTGAGAACTATCTTCGAGAGTGGAGAATATGACATGATGAAAATGTCTTTACACTTACTAAAAGAAATTAACGAATTAAACCAAAAATGTTCTCAGAATTGGACGTTCAACCAGACATGGGCCCTAATAAACCTAAAACAAAATGTAGTACCGATGATGAAAAGAATATAAAGTCTTAATGTAATTGATATGAAATTAATTGTTTTTTTGTTTATATAGTATATATACAAGCGTAAACTCTGATTTTGTTGACTGGTTTTCTTTGAGATCGATATGTAATTGTCCTTCCTTTTGTAAATGATTCTTATGGTTTGTGAATAAAATTTCCTTTTGAAAGTATTGACTAATCAGTGTTGTTTGAATCTTCCTGTTAATCGTTCTATATATCTTGATTTAAGTTCATATTTTTCTTGTTTCAATTATGATGTTATTTTTATTATCTGTATATTTAATGAATGGATGCCGAGCGGCAATTAAAATTTAAGTGATTTCTTACCTTTGATAATTTTGGAACTTTTTTTTTTTTTTTTTTTAGAATCGTTAGTTATAATTTTTAAATGACTAGTTTGTATGCAATTATTAATATATAAAATTAATATTTTTTATGCTTATTGTTAATAATGATATTCAAGATAGATATGTGTTGCATTTTTAAAAAAAATATAAATGTGAGGAGTTTGGTGTATTCTCACATTTCCCTCCCACTTAAGAGATTAAAATAAATTGAATGTATTATTTTAATTCTCAACCTCTAAAATATATATTTATCATTTATAGTTGGTATATTTCATGGTCTTTAAATTGGTATTATTGATAATTTGATTTTATACTTATTGGTGGATTGTGTGAAGAAATTACTCTATTTTTATTGGACTTTCTTTTCCAATGGTGGGGAAAATTATTTTTTCTTTTTTTGTAATTGATAGCATTTATTGATATTCCTTTTCTTTTTTCAGGAAATTTGTTTGCTAAATGATGATCAAGGCAAAACTCTCCATACAGTAGTGCCACCCTGTGCCAACTGGAGTAATCAATGGATGCCAGAAGGCTTGTGCATAAAATCCCTATCTAATGCCTACTCATCCAATATCTCCAGACTAGTTTCTGGCTTGTGTCCTTCGTCAGTGAGTAGCTTTGGATCTGAGAGCACTGAACCTAGATCTTAGGATCCAATGCAACCCTCCAGCAACCACCTTTTATCTCTACTTAACTATAAAACTATGAGAATAAAATTGAAAACACAAAAATATTTTCAATCTAAGCTCAATAGTTTATATAAATAATTATGTGCTAGTATAAGAGATGGTGATCATGTGATGCTAAATGATGATTGTTTATATCAATATTATTTAATAGGTTGGTTACTTGTTCAATGCATTGTGTACGGATGCAGAGTAAAGATTGTTCCATTTTTAAGGGTAGTGTTGCACAATTCTTATAATTTGGCTTTTTAATGTCTTCAATTTAGCCACCTGGTATCAGAAAAATTTTAAGTCTTTCCAGGAATAAGTTTGTATTTTTCTTGGAGTATTTGATATAGCAATGCCTCCTGTCTATCCTTATTCCAAAATTTTTTCATTAACAACACTTGGTATTCAAGGAAAGATGGTATTTGGTATAATGATTCCCAACATGATAGCACTTCACCTTGTAAATAACTATAGGCTACTATCACTTTTCCCCCTTCTGACAGGTTGGTGTTTGAGAAATATAAATTTAGACTTCGTAAGTGCTTAGTCAGGATCTCATTTGTAAAGCCTTTAAATATTTTGAGTTTTACAAATTGGTTTATAGCATTCATTAGCACATTATTTCTATTATTTATCTCCTTAGGTTTGTCTGTAATTAGCCATTATTTGCTCATCAATTTCTGATATTGGTTTGTTAAAGATACTTTCTTCAATATCATAAATTTAAGTTTATTTACTTCTGGATACATATTGAGTGGATCGTTCATTTAAATTTGTATAACATCTACATTATCTATTTTGTTAAAATTAGGTCTAATTTCTCTATTGTCAAATTGTATTCATTTTTCGATTTTCTAATATTTTGGACATCTTGTATTTTATATATTGAACTCTATATTCTTTCTATTTGATTTTGCAAATTATTTTGACCTTCAATTAATTCTCTACGTTATCTTTATTTTGAGTAACTTCAGTCGCAATTAGATTTTGTTTGATTCTGATATATTTATTATCTTTTTCTAATGTGTTAATTTTCTTTTCATAATTTTCTAACTTACAATTTTATTCTTTGATGGAACAATTTATTTCTGAACGTATTTTACTTCTTTATTTATTCCTTTCTGGAATTGCTTCTCATTTTCCGTCATTTCAATTTTAAAGTTGTCACAAGATTTTATTATTTCGGTAAACTTATAAATTTTATTTCCAACTTGTTTTCCAAATTCGATAAACCTTATTTGACATTTACGATCCCTTTCATCAATGTCTTCCTTTATTTCTTTCACCTGTCTTTAATTCATTAAATTGAATAAATAAATTATTGTTTTGTTATATCTTCTTTGGTAACCATATGTTTTGCTATATCATTTCTTTAAATTCATCATTTTGCTTTATTTCTTCTTTGGTAACCATATTCACTGATAAATCTTTTACCATCATCATTAATTGGTTGAGAACAGAATCATTGGTCTTCATTCTTTCTTCTTGTTCTTTTCTTTTATTCATTCTTTTTTCTTGTTCTTTTCTTTTATTCATTCTTTTTTCTTGGAATGTAATATTTTCCAATACCTCATTATCAGATGAACAAATAATTTGTTCTTGATTTTCAATTATAATAGTATCCATACTATCTTCAAAAAAAATTGGGGTTTGTTCTACAATATCCTCTTGTGTTTCAATTTCACCATTAGTTTCTGATTCTAACATCTTTCTCTTATTTCAGTGTGATCATTTACTATATTATTCTATCTTATTATTTGTATATTACCTTTATAGATTTTTGTTTTACCTTAAAATATTTTTTTCATATGTATGAAATAAGCTAATAAAACATCGCAGAGAATTCTGATGCGATTCTTTCCATATGTTTAAAATTTTCTATACCTTCAACATGTACTAATAGATGATTGAAATAGTCCAACATACTATCACATATTTTTGATAGTTTTTGTAGATTTGGAATCAAAAAAATAATTTATTTAACATTTAAAATGCCACCTTTCTTATAACTAAATTTCTAATAATTTTTTCTTTTTTATCCATATCCTTTTTCTCCATTACCTAATCATTATCATCATAAATTTTTCACAAAAGACAAAAATATTGCTTTATTTTTTCCTTAATCTTTACTTTTATACTACCTCATTTCATAAATAATTTCCAATCTCCATTTATTTATTTCTAAACTTATACTATCTTGTCAAGCATTAGGGGCCTAATGGTTAGCATAGCTGCCTTCCAAGCAGCTGGCCTGGGTTCGCTTCCTGGTCAATGCATTTGACATATATATAAAAACTTATACTTTATTTTTTATCCAAATCTACATATTAAAAAATCTTCAATCTCTTTTTTTCTTTCTAAAAATTCAAGTAATTTTTAATCCTTTGTGTTCCTTTAGTTTTAATTGCATTTATTTTCATTTCAAACTTTCTAATATTCAATCAATTCACTTAATATTTTGTTACGTCAAACTGATTACCTGCAAGCACTGGCATTTCAGCAAAAATGGATATTGTTTGGAGTTAATAGAGGTAAGAGGATTTACTGTAGTTAATGAAGACCCCATCCAAGATATATTCCGCACAATATCATTTAGCAGTGTACTTTATACTATATCCATGCTTCACTATATATTCTGTGTTTACCTTTTCAAAAAGATATCTTTCATATATAACTTTTATGATCTTTTTGTTTCGCATTATTCACAAAAGAATTCAATTTCCCTAACAAATGCTTTTTTTAAGGTATTATCTTTCTATTTTACTAGATTTTTTTTTTTTAAAAAAGTATTTAATGAAACACTATCTTAGTTACATGTGATATAATATTGTAAGCCTTTTCTAAATGTCATTACTAATAATAGATTTATACTATCCACAGATAAATGCTTTTGGCTGCAATTCTATTTCAAACACTATATTGCCATAGTGATTTGGTGCAATAGAGGCTGATTCAAGAGTTAAAGATGCACGGACTGGTCAAATCCAATCCAATACTTACTGAGCTCAAATGACACATGACCTCTTGATTGATAAACCATTTGATTATTATTATACATATTTTTGGCAATTTTTGACCATCATACAAATGCAAAGTTAAACTGTATCATTCTTTAAAAACAATCTATTCTGCTAATTATTTTCCTCCATTTTTTCATTATCAAAAAAATAGCCTGTCCATTAAAGTATGAAGATTGGCTATCTTAATATAAAACTGAGATTTGATTGTATACATGTGTGGAGATGATAATCTGGACCAACTGTCGAGTGCTGGTTTAGCACGAAATACGTATATTGATGATTATCTATCTTTTCAACATGTGTGTGATCAAATGTATCAGTGGTATGAGATAGCATGGATGGTTGAGGGTCGTGTGAAAGTCTGAGTTCAAACCCCCTAAATATTACATATAGTAGCACAGGCATAATCAAGTCTGTTCTGTAGAAAAATGTATATTATCAAAAACAATTATTTCCCTCAGAAGATTTGTGAATAATTATTGCTATATAAAGTAAGGCTATTTGTATTGATATACAAAAAAAAAAGACTTAGATTTATATATATATATATATTTTATTTTTAAATGATAGATATGAAGAGTAGTAATAAATAACCAAATGAATGATATAGCTTACAATATCATTAAATTATATTATTTTTAAGAATAAATACATATGGCTTAATACATAATTATCATTACAATTGTAAAATCTCATATTCATTTTGTTTTTTATATTAAAAATATTTTAAAACCATACCCGTTATTTTTTTTTTCTTCTTGTGTCATAGCATCGGCCGGGAGGCGAACCCACAACAACCGTCTGCAACCAACTGCTATCTTGCAAAGTGGTTGCGCTGACCTCTCGGCTAACAACGCTTTACCTGTTATTTTTATCTCTCGATTTATGACTTTAAAAAAAATAATTTGGTATAGCACTAATCTTCTATTCTTGTACTACCATCGTAAACCATAGGCTCAAATGCATATATGATTTTTTTCACTTCAACTGTGGTATACTTTTAAGTAAATTTGCAAACAATGACATTTAATAAACATGAATTACATTTTATAAGAAATTTAATAAACAAACTTTAAAATTATATACAGCATTATACATAACATAAAGCTTCAGCGGTACAAAAAAAGATGCATCCAAGCACATAAGGATACATTTTTATATACAGCTAGAACTGTTGAAATACTTTTTATGATTTATTAATTTAAGTATTTCCCAACTTAGTATTTTTGATTAAAAATCCTATTTTATAACAGTATACATGTGTATTAACACCAACAGGATATCCATAAACATATTTACAAAAAAAAAAAAGGTTAATTCTATATAACCTACGCTAAAACATATCATACCATTTACACCTTTCTTAAACACTTTTATTTATATCAAACTAATAGTTTCGACTGTCCTGCAGTCATCATCAAAGCTCTTGTTAATCAAACTAACAGTTTCAACTGTCCTGCATTTAACAAGAGCTCTGATGATGACTGCAGGACAGCCGAAACTGTTAGTTTGATATAAATAAAAGTATTGATAAAGTGTTTAAGAAAGGTGTAAGTAGAAATCAATACATAGGAAAAGAAGTAGAAAATTATATTAACCTACACTAAAACTAAGTGTTTTGTTGATTGTTTAAATTAAAAAAATTTTAGAATTTAAAATGCTACTTCTATTTACTGGCAGATAACATTAATGAAATATGTTTATTTATATATAAAAAAAGATTACTATTTACAGATTAATGGGATCCTTTTCACAATGACAGTCAATATTCCTTGTTAACATGCTATCCAAAACAAGCATTCAAATGAGCATCTCAGTGAGTCTGAAAGTCATAAAGTCTTTCATAAATCCCCAGTATTCCTTTATAAGGTTTAGCTGTTTTGCAATCACAGTTATTGCAGATAGTTTAAGAATAACATGTGGATCTTACCTTGAATGTATTTAGAAGCAAATAAGAGGTGGACATATAGACATTTTTTAAATGAGACTAAAAACTTTTTGAATTATAGATTCATATGCTAATATATAAAATTATTTAATCCACTTTTAAATATAATTTATTAAGTGCAATCAGATGATATAATAATAACATGAAAGGCTGCATTGAATGAAATTCGATTCACTGAATTTGAAAATTACTTCATAGTAAATCGTAAGATTTCACGTTTATTTATATATAATATTTAGTGAATTAAATGTGAAGGTGCTTAAAGCTTCACGCTGTCATTTCAAAATGCTTAAGACTGGCTTATTTATATATAAATTTAAGTAGAGAAGCAGGTGGGAACCATCTTTGTCTCGTAAAATCTCTACCTTGTGTTTTGACTTGAGAATTTCCTATGCAGTCATTATTTCATCTGATTGTCTGTCATATAAGCATTTTTAAGGCGCTTCTGTCAAAGGTTTCAGCCTGTCACGTTATTATTAATCCACTTTTATAAGATTTTCTGAATATAATGAATCAATCTATCCTAAAATGAACTTATTAAATCTAAACTAGAATTACTTTAAAGATCTGGATTCAGCAAACTTAGATATAAATAGTTATTGGTTTATTATATCAGCCAATAAAGATGAATAATTTATCATAAATCTATTTAGTAATCTGTGATTAAAAAAATAAAAGTCTAGTTTTTCCCAAAGGAATTTGCTCTCTGTTATACTATATACACAGCATGTTGCAAGTCCTATATCACAGTAATAACGTTCAAATGTCAACAACACTTAATAAAATAAAATAAAAACATGCTTAAACTTAAATATGATGAACAATAGCTGTACATAATAATTCACTTTAATGACAAAGCATGGCCAGAAACGAACATGTTAAGAAAAGATTACTATTGACTTAACTCGAGTTATCTTTTATAATAACTTACAAATGTAAACGATATACAATTATTGTTAATATTTCTAACTTTGAAAAACGATTAAAATATTGTAACTCATTTTTATTTTTTATATGTCAAAGCGTTGGACGGCAGTTTTGTTAACCGCTAGGCCATCAACGCTTGACAAAATATTGTAACTCATTTGTTTAAATAAATATACAGCACTAAATTCATAAAATCAGATAGTGTATTTACAGACATCCATTACATGTTAAACAATAAATATTTAACTTTTTTTTTTCAATTCCAATAAATTGTGGGCGAATATATATATACTTGGTGTTCTATAAAACTGATCGTATAAAGTTTAAAGCACATTATTCAGGAGATAGCACAAATTGTCATACATAACCTTCTTGGCTAAAGAATGCCACTAGTCAAATTATAATCAAAACAATTTTTCATACTTAATGTCATCACATTATCACCCCTAAAGACAAATTCAGCTTAACAATTTTTTTAAAAAAGATTTTCTTGTTTTTTTTGCTTTGTTTTTCAAATATTCATAACGAGATTATTAATCAACTTTTTTCTTATTCAGTTTATTTCCCACAAATTCTTTGAAAAACTAATAACTCCTCTATCTCTATATACTTGATCCAATTCTTCTTAATTTTCGTTACTAATCTCTTTTCCATTTATTCATTTCCACCACTTTAATATTGTTAATCCTATTTTTTAATTTTCTATTCAGTACAAATTCTTGTTTCAAAACACATCAAAGTTTTCCTTAATTGTCCAAATCTCTAGGTAGAAATAGAAATATGGTAACATGTTAGAAATATATCTAATCAACTCTAACAAAACATTTTACTGCATGGAAGATTACATTTATTGTTCTAAAATTCCTTGCTTTATTCCATTATCTTTTCTCTAAAGAAATCACTATTAGATAAAAATAAATATATTGACCATTTTCATAAGTCAAATTAAATTCAAATAACTAATTCTTCAACCCCGCTCCCTACACCAATAGCTTTCAATAATTCAGTTGAAATTTGTTTTCTAGACTTCATCTCATCTAATTTGTTTTCTAGACTTCATCTCATCTAATAATTTTTCAACTTCATCCTTAAATACCTCGTTATTCTGCTTACACAGATAAGAAATCATTTATCATTCAAATCGATCGTTTATATATACTTTCCTAATATTCAACAAATTTGAACAAAAAAAATCCTTAATGCGCGCCTTTAATTTAATATGGCCGACTTCTTCCTTATTTCTTCTTATAGACTTATAACTGAATCTTATTTTATTGCAATCTCCAAACTTCTTAATGATATTTCTAAATCTTTTTTGAATTACTATGTAACTGAAATTTCTTTTCATCACGTGATGCTTTCCATACGTAAATAAACTCTCTTATGATTTTTAAATCAAGTATTCATTATTATCATGTTATTATTATTATTTTTTTTTTACAAAAGTTTCTTTCACCTCTGTTACGATCTTTCACCTCTGTTACGATAATCCCGGATATCCTACATATAATATTACAATCTTCCACTATCGACCAATAAATAAATTAAAAAAATAGCTACGATATGTTTATTACTGCTTCCAAAATAATTTTCTAAAAGCAGAGAGACAATAAAATATTATAACCACGTGCAGCAATCATTATTTGGAATAGTTTGCTACTTTTGGTCATATCTTAACATAACTTATTCTAGAAACTCAAATTTGGAGCAACATTATAAAATAAAAGAGCATCATATGAGACTAGAGTTATAGAACACACAGATTGCTTGAGTCCACACATATATATGTCTCTCTCTCTATATATATATATTGATTTAATTTACATAATCGTTTAACTAATAGTTTTATTTTGTCAAAAAATATTTTTATATTACAAAATAATGTGAAAAACAAATATCGTAATGTTTGAAAGTCTTAATATATCAATGGTTCGATTTTTTTTAAAGAGAAAATTATTTACATATTCATATTTTTTCTCGTTTATTAATAAGCCAATAATAATTTTAGATAATAAGAAAAACTGTACATCATTGAAGAATAGCAGTTGCGAAATGAAAGAATAAAGGATATTTTATAGTTTTTTTTAACAAGAATTCTGTTTTTAGCAAATCCCGCTAGCGAATTCATCTTCTTCTTCTTGGGTCCCAGAAAACAAAGATTCATCCTTCAATATTGCAGAAGATTTTATCCGATCTTTATGAGTATTAGGAATTTGAAGATCTCTTGCTAATTTTGCATACTATAAATAAATACAAATTAAAGAATATAATTTGCATAAATTTTTAATAAAATATAAAATACAGAGTATATAAACTTTGCACATAAATTAAAATTAATGAACAAAAGCTTTAGTTTTGGAAATATTTCAAAATTAGTTTTTTGTTGGAAGTATCTATTGAAAAATTAGAGGGACGACAACCATATCCCAAGCATCTTATGTTAAACCACTAAACATCACATGATCACCATCTCTTATGCTAGCACATAACTGTTATTAAACAGGCGAAACTCTCCATACAGTAGTGCCAACCAGAGTAATCAATGGATGCTAAAAGGCTTGTGCATCAAATTCCCATATAGTGCTTACCCATCCAATATCCCCAAACTAGTTTCATAGTTTTGTAGTTAAGTAGAGATAAAAGGTGGCTGCTGGAGGGTTGCATTAGATCCTAAGATCTAGGTGCAGTGCTCTCAGATCCAAGGTTCCTCACTGATGAAGACCACAAGCCAGAAAATAGTTTGGGGATATTGTATGAGTAGGCACTAGATGGGGATTTTTGCACAAGCCTTCTGGCATCCATTGATTACACTGGTTGGCATAGGGTGCACTACCGTATGGAGCATCTTATGTTCCTATTCTTCATCATTCAATATGAATAATACCCATAACATGTATAATAAGAAAAGTTTAATACTTTAAAATAAAAATGTTAAATATACCAACATAATATGTTGAGCATGCTTTCGGCTAATTAGTAGTCATATTCATATTTTTTAAAACTGTCATCAGCTTCAGAAATGTAATTTATTTCACAATCTAATATATTTTAACTCCTAAATATCTAATAAACATCCAATAATTCTCCAATGAGGATAATAAAAGAAAAGACTTCCAAATGCCAGTGGAGATAGTTATAAAGTATCTACAAACTCATTCATCAACTAATAATGGGATGTCCTGATGGGTTAGATATCAGTTATTTGACAGAAAAATTGGCGTCTAAAAAAAATTTCAAGTTTCATTTAGACTGATTCCCAGGCCATAGATAAATGTTTTAACCGTTATGCCACAGGACTGTTCTTAAATTGTCAACTGAATTATTAAAATATTACTGTTACTTTATTTTAATGTTGCTATTTTTTAAAAAAATTAAAGCAGATAATACATTCAATCAATAAAATTGTTAAAATTGATATTTTCACGTTTTCCATTATTGAATGTTCACAATTCGTATATCAAAATATTTCTAAAGATGAATTAAAAACTCATCATTTTATGTTAACGAATGTGTGAAGAATAAGGCTTGAATAACAATGCCCTTATCCTAACTATTCCTGGTCAGATTTAGATATTATATTAATGTCCCTTCACTTTTATGATCATAATGAAGTTTAGTGATAAAATTTAGACAAAAATTTCCATGAACTTACAATGTAACATGAATGGAATATCTAAAATTCTTAATAGATTCCACCAAAAAACAGATATTTGAATAACTCAGAAAAATTACTAATAATCTAATTGTGTAATCAAATAATATACAGGAAAGCATACTGTATCTCAATGAAATCCTTTATAAACAAACAGCGCTAAAATTGAATAGCATTCTTATATCAGCGTGCAACATATAATTCATTAATGGTCTAAATAATTTATTGCAGTATTTGAATTATTTCATGAAAATATTTCAAGCTGAATTAATAAACACTTTATTAATTTGGGTGTCCTTAATGGAAATTTTTTTACTTTAGCCGTTAAAAAAAAACAGATCTGGTGAAGCTACAAGTTGATTATAAAATATTTTAAATGAAAATTTACCGATTTGAAAAATCTAACATGGAGCTGGTTAGTAAATCCAGTAAATCCACTACAAACTGATACTTTAGGATATCTAAGTTTATGATGATGGTATGGATTACTTCCATTATTTAGTATTAATCGTTGAATAATATCTTTAGAAAATTTCAAAACTTTATTTAAATTTTTCATACATATTATTAACTGTTAGTACTACATGTATGTTAATGTGTATTACATTTCAAGTGATCTCCGTCGAGTGTGACTGGCCTGATAAGAGTACTAGCATAAGAATTGAACCAGGAACTTTTAGATTCGTGAATACTAAATTTAAGATGACATTCCAACTGCTCTTTGAATACACTAGGAACCTTTAGATTCGTGAATACTAAATTTAAGGCAACATTCCAACTGCTCTTTGAGTACAGAGCTAGAGAAGGGAATTATTACTCTAAACGTTATATGTTGACTTCTTTGCTAATACTAACAGTTGAACGTATTTTTAAAAGTTTGAGTATTTCTAAAATATTTAACTATTAATAATAGATAATAGAAATACTTCCAACAAATAATTACAATTACTTAGGGTAAGATAGAATATCAAATAGGGAAACCAATTAGTTTTTAATAATACTATAGTCATTCAGGAATTTGAGGCATACGCTAACACAACATTATGAATATTTATAATTTCACGACAAAATTCTACAATATGCTGAATCTGAATTAACAATTTATGAAAAGTTTCATCTACTAGCTATCAGCAGATTAACTTTTTTCAAATGGTGTTTCATCACTATATTTTATACGTTATTTGTTTATTGCATATTACCTATAAATGTTCTTATTGTTTATTTTTAGCCGATTTTTAAAATAAAAAGGATTATTTCTACTTTACACAATGGATCCGATGCTACGGGTTATACTGCTTTAAACAGTATATATGAATCGCAGAATATTTTAAACATATTTACGTTTTGCATTATTATAGATTATTGACCAATGTAAGATCTGATTATAATTATTGCATTAGATATAGAGGATAATAATTGGCTAAGTGGATCAGAAAATTAGAAAAAATATGCTAGATAACATAAATCGTTATCAAATAAAAATTCATTGCTGATTGCAATATTTCAGTATCTGCTCGCAAAACTTCATATTTATTAGTTATTCCTTTAAATATATTACTAAAATGAAATTAATATTTCTGTTTTCCTGCATAGAATGGAATATTTCAGAAAATTGTTAATTCAAAATATTAGTTGTAATTTTGTGATAATAACCTTTACAGTTTAAAATAAAATTAATAAAATCTAAATAAACATATAAATCTTATGTCTCGGTGATAGTACTGTGGGAAAGTCTGCAAAACTACTGTAGTGGATGAATTGTAACTTGAGAATTGAACATTTAAAAAGACATTTATTTGCAGGTTAACATCTATTTATTTACACTTTATATTGACATGCTAAAGTATCATCAATTACAATATATTTTATTAATAATAATAAAGTGAAAGGCTAAAACCTTTGACAGAAGCGCCTTAAAAATGCTTATGTGACAGCCAATCAGATACAATAATGACTGCACGTGGAACTCTCAATTCAAGAATAGAAGCTCTTAGTTCGGAATGCTTGAGTCTGACTTATTTATATATAAATTTAAATAGAGAAGGTGGGTCTCACATGGGTCCCATCTTTTTCTGGTAGCTCTGGCTTATGTTCTTGAATTGAGAGTTCCACATGCAGTCATTATTGCATTTGATTAGCTGTCACATAAGCATTTGTAAGGTGCTGTGTCGAAGGTTTTAGCCTTTCACGTTATTATTAGATCATCTGCTAGGCTTAATATATTTTATTATATATTTACAAAGTTTTATATCTTTTAATTGCAACTTTTTTCATTTCTTTTTTATATTATCCATTTTCTAATTTTCACTTTAAAACATTTTCGTTCAATTTTTGTTTTGCAGACCAGCTTGCTAAGGATATTTCAACTGCCCTGTTTCCAAATGGTCATCTTAAAGCATTAGGACTTCTCCAGCCTTTTAATTGATTGAATCGTTTGTTTGTTTGTCAATGAGCTGAGATTTGAAATTAAGTTTTCATTGGGGGTGGGGTGGGGGTATTAATAAGCTCAAAATATTTCAGTTGCCAATACAGCAAGTCTTTCTGTACTGATGATGATCGTAATTCCTATAAAATGCATTAAAATTCGGAAATAAATTCTCAGCCTTTAAGCTGTTTCCAATGTTTTTCATCAATAATAATTTAATTGTATTAATATGAAGCTCTCTGTTAACCTGCCAAGTTCACAGGTTTAAAACTATGTGTAATTGATGCAATTATTAATATGAGTAAGTTAGTCATAATGAAACGAATTTACAAATGCTGGCTTTCGGCCAATTTTCATGTCAACCAAACAGATTAAAAAAACTTTCAATGTAAACTTTAGTCAGAGAAATTGTTTAAATGTCAATCTAAATACAGCAACACCATTTAGTAATAAAGCCTCAAAGGGACTCTTATTTGAGGGTAAGTTTTCATAATAATATTTTTACAAATCTATCGTGAATGAGTTTATTTCCCAACAGATTATTCTATTTTAAAACACATTTATTAAGAATTTACGTGATTTTATTAAATTACATTTCATTACTTGATATTTTTTTTAAAATGAATTAAAATGATTAATTACCATGTAAACTTTTAATACTCTTCTTTTACTCGTTTAAAAAACAAATACGAAACTGGAACGTTTTAGTGCCCACTTTACAATCGACATTTCAACAGTTAATTTATTAACATGTTAATAACTTTTAATTATAAACATTTTCATATTCTATGCTAATAAACAGTAATTGTAAATGCATACACATACTTTAACAAAATTATCGCAGTTAAAAAAAAAAAAAGTTTCTTGAAAATCTACCGAATTGTCATGCGTTGATGGCCGAGTGGTTAGCAAACACAAGCAGTTGTCCCGGGGTTCGCTTCCCGGCCGACGCTTTGACACATAAAAAACAAACAAACACCTAGTTGCCGTTTTTAAGGTTTGGAGTAAAGTTCTAATCGATGCTATACTTTTTCTAAGTGTGAAACTTTTATGTATGAGTGATAATGTGGAAGTAATGTTTTAATAAACTTTATTATTAGAAATAATGCTATATACATATGATTGATATTTTTAATTTTTTAAGAAGATAATTAATTATTCAAAGATTTTTGAAAACCAAAAAATAAAAAATGATCTCTATCTTGTATAGAAAAATTAAAAAAAAAAAGTTAGTTTTTTTTTCATGTGTCAAAGCATCGGCCGGGAAGCGAACCCGCAAACCCGGGACAACTGCTTGTAAGGCTGCTGTGCTGACCACTCGGCCATCGACCCTTGACAAAGTTATAGTTGTATACTTACGAGCTTGGAAAATCATATAATATTCAAACAGCAGGTTGAATATAAATGATGTTATACGACTAGTTTTTTTTAAAATTTTACTCAATTAACAATTGATTCAGAAATCTTTAGTTCTCAAAACCCACTACACAAAGAATTCCATTATTGAGTAGCACAAGTAAAAAATCATAACAAAAATTCTTGCAACAAAATTTGAGTTGAAATGGAATTTTTAAATCCACCTAATTATTCCAATGGTTGATAAATAATTCAAAAAATAGATGTAGTATTCTAAATCAAAGTCATGCAATATATAAATGGTTGTGTGTTTGTGGAAAGGCATATATAGGTGAATCTCGATGTATATTGGAGAAAAGACCAAAGGAGCATTGGTTGTTATATAAACGAGTACAAAAATCAAGACAAGAGAATGTTAGAAATGATGACGTACATCACCTTCAGTATTTTTTGATCATAATGTAACATGTAATTATGGTTTTGATTTTAATAAAGTTAAGATTTTGTATATTGAAAGAAATAATAATAAACATAAAATTAAAGAAGCTATGTTAATAAAAAATGAAAAGCAACATTTGATAAATAGACAGGCTGCCGATATAAAAATTAATGAATTGTGGGAAAATTGATGCATGACGTAATTCTTTTTGTTTACATTTGTAACGGTTTTTTGTAATACAATTTGAATCTAGTTGATAACGACTACATAGATAGTTGAAAGTACTTCTATTAAATTTAACATGTAATCATGGTTTTGATTTTAATTTTAATAAAGTTAAGATTTTGTGTATTGAAAGAAATAATAATAAACGTAAAATTAAAGAAGCTATGTTAATAAAAAATGAAAAGCAACATTTGATAAATAGACAGGCTGCCAATATAAAAGTTAATGAATTGTGGGAAAATTGATGTATGACATAATTCTTTCTGTTTACATTTGTAACAGTTTTTTGTAATACAATTTGAATCTAGTTGATAATGACTACATAGATAGTTGAAAGTACTTCTATTAAATTATGGTATATATTTGTTTCTAAAATATTTTTTACTGTATTAATTATTGTATTGTTTTGAATAATTATTTATATTTTATTATAATTGGAATACAGACATTGATTAATAATTTATATATATACAAAAATATAGAATATCACTGTTATTTACTACAGCAAACCTGCTATCATGGATTTATTAAATAGGAAGTTGCGATTTAGAGAATTAAAATATATATATATTATAAGTGTGGATTTTATTGCTAGGCAAATGCAAGAAAAGTTGTTGATTCTATTAATTGAACAGGTTAATAGTATAATTTAAAGTTAGTTGTCCACAGAAATTTATTTATAATGCAGCTTCTGTCAGCAAGTATAAGAAAAATCATTATTATTGATAATGAAAAAACCTGAGGAATTAAAAATGAAACTGGTGTTAAACTCCAGCTTTGTTCTTTCCATTTTTATGACACAGATCTTTATAGTAGTTTACAAATCCACTACTCTACCAATGCCCTAAACCAGTGGTCTTCGACCACTGTTCTGTAGAAGTTTTTTGCCGGTCCGCGCTAGACCGACAAGAAAGTTTGTAATAACAAAATAAGATTTTAAACTTTTAAATTAATATAAACAATTTTTATTTATTTTTTCATCACACTTTTACCCGATTAAAAAAAAAGAAACAGAACAAAATCTAATCAATCATACATAAATTAATTTGTTTTTCTAGTTATCACAGATGTTTATGGGGGGGGGGGATAGAATTAAATTTTTTATTACTTTTCTAAAAAAATTCAAAATTAAACAAAAAAAGTTTTTTATTATACAAACTCCATATATATAACTTCATCTAAGGCTAAGCTGTTTACATCTTTAAGAAAATTTCTCTAGACTTCTGCCGGTCCACAAAACCTTATCCTTATTTTTCCTGGTCCGCGAACCTTATCCTTATTTTTCCTGGTCCACGAACCTTATCCTTATTTTTACCGGTGTGAAAAGGTTGAAGACCACTGCCCTAAACTATGCAGGAAATATTTAATTTGAAAAGATTAAAAGCCAAATCAAAAACTTTTATTTTCTTAACTTCTAGATTTACAGAGTATAGTGATTAAGGAATGATGTGTGATATTCATCTATTAGCTTAAAATAATTAAATTCTTTTTGATTTTTAATTATTAAACATGAAATTGTTTTTTTAGTTAAGATAAAAATTATGGATATAATAACTGTATATATATATATATATATGTATTAATATATTATGGCATATATATATATAATATAAATAGTAGATACTAAGAATATATTTTAGTAAGTAAAACCAATTAAAAGTTTATTAAATCTATACAACATGTTGTTGGAAATTCTCCTTTTGATGTCTCAAGTAAATCATATTTTTAAATGAAAAAAAAAACACCTAAGAATATGCTATTATTAAAAGCCTTATAAGAGACTTATTGTCATCCATGATGGGTGGAAATTGTGAATAAAACTAAAAAATATGGCTGGCAAGTGGTAATATTTTTGCATAATGGGTAAAATAATAAGGTCTAACCGTGACATATTTATATATGCATAAATAAAGACAAATAACATGCTTGAAGATACATGACTTATGCAAACATACTTATCAATATATATATAACTGATATATTTCATGGCTTAAAGTCAACACGTATAATCATATCTTTTGGCTAGAAGACAGAGTATGTTTATAACTGAAGATATTACAAGAACTAATTTCTAGCATTCCTGTCTTAATGAAGTGGGTGTTGAGTTTACCAAGCTGAATGAATTTACAGTAATAAAATAATGTAGATCATTTATTCGGATAGATTTTTTTTTTGTTCTATTTAAAAAAGTTCTAAGTAAAATTTTGAAAGTAAACATATGTGCACAATTTTAATCACTTAATAAGATTGAAATAGTTTTCTAAGTAATATTTCTTTTATAAATAATACCCCCCCCCCAAAAAAAAAAAAAAGGATTTTCACTTAATTTTAATGTATCACCAATTAAAATTAAAATATTTGATCCTAATAACACTACTACACTTCATTATTTAAAAAAAAAATTATTGATTTAAATTTAAAAATAGAGCTAAAGTTAAATTATCCCAGGATAAACATATTGATCAGCAAATATTTTTAATTAAGTAAAAAAAAAAAAATTATATAAATAAAAAAAATTATAAAATTAGTTTATTCTTATATATTAAAAAGGCAAAACTCTCCATACAGTAGTGCCACTCAGTGCAAGCCAGTATAATCAATGGATGCGCTAGAAGGTTTTATACATCTTATACTATTGATTACTGATCAACGAACATTGTTTGTGAAATAATAAACACTATGCCAAACATATGTTCTTGTAGTCTTTTCTATTTAATTAGAGGCTACCACAATTTTTGAATAACCAAAAGATAAATTAATATAATTGTTTATACATAATTATTTTATCCCCACATCTCTTGTAAGACACAATAATTTGAATTCACTCTTCTAGACTAATAAGGGAAACTAAATATACAATAATTTAGCTTGTTTAAGGGATTCGAACTCAGACTTTCACATGACCTTCAACTCTCCATGCCATCTCATATTGCTGACCCACCTGATCACACACATGTTGAAAAGATAAATAATCACCAATATACGTATTTCATGCTAAATCAGCACTCATCAGTTGGTCCAGATTACTATCTTCACACATATATACAATCAGTGCTCAGCTTTATATTAAGTTAATCAATCTTCATTCTTTAATGGACATGGCTTCAAACTACTACAACCCACAACTCTTCAGCGATCCATTTCATTGAAAATCTGATGATGGAACATCCAAAGCCCATGTTAGTACCTTGGCTATCTTAATATAAAGCTGAGCACTGATTGTATATATGTGTGGAGACAGTAATCTGGACCAACTGATGATTGCTGGTTTAGCATGACATACGTATATTGGTGATTATTTATCTTTTCAACATGTGTATGATCAGGTGGGTCAGCAATATGAGATGGCATGGAGAGTTGAAGGTCATGCGAAAGTCTGAGTTCGAATCCCTTATACATTACATTATATATGTGCAGTGTAAGTCTGTACCGTGTATTAAATTATTGTTTAAGGAAATGATTTAATTAATTTCATTATTCCTCTTTGAAACTTTATAGGAACCTAGGACAAATGCCTAACATCCATTCACACATTATTCTTCTTATTATTATTTCTATGTGATTATCCATATAGTAAACAACACGGATGAGTTACTTATCAATAGGCGATCAGTCAGCGTGAAGAGTTTATGGCTAGTTATCTCTGATTTAACTTAAAACATTCAAAAATTATCATGGCCTTTCTTCTCAATAGTGTGATAGCTCTTAACTGAAACATCAGTTGAGTTTTCTTGAAGGCACGATAAATGTGTTTGTGAATAGTTTTATTTACGATCATGATATAAAATTAAATTACGGCACTTATTTCCAGAAGACTATAAAGTCATAAGTCAAAGCAGTGGTTGACGATCGAGAGTGCTAAGAATCCTCTGATTCCGGATCCAGGCTGCCATTTGATGACAAAAATTTTATTCAAATATCTACAAATGCAAACTACTTTAAAAAAAGGGAAGATTTCCCAAATTTCAAGAAATTATATTAAATGAAACATTGAATTTTGTGAAGTTAGAAGATGAAGAAACAAGAAGTGGATATGTATTTTACTACAAACAAATATTAGAAGTACAAATGGAGTGACATAAAAAGGGGAAACAACTGTGAAAAAACTGATACTGAATGATAAGATTAGCTAATCAAATTAATGGAAGATACCAAATACGGACAATTCAGATTTATGCCCCAACAAATTCTCATTGTGATGAAGAAGTAAAGGATTTTTATATGGATGTACGAATGAACAACATTTTAAAATTGTTATGGGAGGCTTTAATCTTTCAATCATTTACCAATTCTAGTATTAAAGTGCCATGGAAAAATATAGTTGTAGAAATGAGAAAGGACACAGAATTTTGGAGCTGACACAAAAGAATAACTACATATTATGAATTCTTTCTTGAGAAAAATGCTAAATAAAAATGGATATGGAAATAACCAAATGAAAATATAGCAGAAATGATTCCATTTTGATTAACAGAAAATAAGTATTTCAAGATTGTAATGTTCTTAATAGATCTAACACATAAAGTGATCATCGATTATAGCGAGATGTAAGATATGTGTTAAAATAAAACTGGAGACAAAAATTATTAAAAAAGATCATATTAAGAATGGATATTCCTAACCTTCAAAAACATTCATATGAATTTAAATTAGAACTGACAAATCATTTTAAAATATTAAGAGACTTTGACAATGGTTCTGCTTTAAATATAATAGTGAGATATGCAATTGAATCTATGAAAAAGGAAAAAACTCAAGAAATGGTGGAAATATTTATTGGCAAAGTTATATACCAAATATTTAAATGAAAAAAAAAAAAAAAAATCAAATGATTGGAAGAATGCAGTAGTAATATTGATATTTAAAAAAGGTTATAAATAGATATTAGAAATTACATATGTATCAGTTTTTTATCAGTTCTATACAAAATCTTTGCCGAGATGATTACAACTTATTTACAGCAAACTTTGGATTCAAATGAACCGTAAGAACAAATTAGATTTTAAAGTGGTTTTACCAAAGTAAATTACACTCAAGTATTCAGATAGTTTATTGAAATGACTAATAAATATGAATTCTCATTATGTTTTACATTTGGTAGATTATTAATATATATTAAGGCTAAAGAGCATTGGCAAAATGCAAACAAGACTGATTAATTTCATGGTGATATTAAGATTAACATTCAGAAATCTGTATGACAGGGTGATTCCATATTTCCAAAATCTTTTGCAGCAGTTTTACAAGGGTATTTTGTGGATTAAAATAGGAAGATAAGGAAGTAAAAGTAAATGGAGATTTTTAAGCCATTTAGATTTTGCAGACAACGGGATGTTTTTGCAAATAATGTTTCACGGCTTCAGGAAATGGTTCAAGAATTATCAGATGAAAGAAAATAGGAACAAAGATGAACGAGTACTGTTCAATGGATTTTCTCATAAGAAGAAAATAAAAATTGATTATCGTGAATTAGAAGAAGTTAACAATTACAAATATCTTGGTTAGGTTATCGATACAGCTGGAAGCATAATGGATTAAATTAATCATATAATTAAATTCGGACAAAGTATTTGTGGTAGAAGTAGATTTATAAACAAAAAAAAATATGCTTATGTATTTGGAAAAAAAAAGTTTTTAATCGATGTGTTTTATCTGTTCTTATTTGTAGATCTGAGACTTGGACATTTAAAAGAAAAGCAATATAGACATTTCAGACGACTCAATAAAATATGGAGAGATATATACTAGAAGAGACAAAAAGAGATTGAAAATGAAACAGTTATCACATTTGAAAGAATTAAAAGACTGAAGTGGAGTTGGGCTGGACATATTTCTAGAAGAGATGATAATAGATGGACAGTTGAAATCTTAACAAGGATCCTCAGAGATCATAAAAGACCTACAAAAAAAATCACATATAAGATGAATAAATAAAATATAAAGTTTACTGCTATGTTATGGAGAAAAGAGATTAGAGTTCAGAAAAACTGGATTGAACAAGAATAGACCTTCATCGTAAATGGAATGATAATGGGTGAAAATTATGATGATTAGTATTATATTTCAAAACAATAAAATAAGATACAAATTTGTTTTACATAAACTTCTGGCAGATTAAAGATCCATGACTATTGAATGATCAGTTTTCTTGAAAATAATTTCATAATAAAGCTTTCTCACTAATGCTCACTATCCAAGATAATGGTTTTTAATGTGCACCCAGTAATCTTCCGGTATCATGTTTTTTTACAGTAACATGCTGATAAATCTCAGATTTGAGATAATTTTCAAAAAAGTCTTCGAAAAACATAGAAATCTGTTATATAAATATTAATGTTTAATTAAATTCATTATTTAAATATGCTTTGAATATGTTTATTTTCGGACAGCAATTTGATGAACTGGTCTGTGTTCAACGGCTTAAACACTCAGAATTTCATGACTGGAACAATTTTTCAAGTCTATCTAGAACAATTTCTAGTTATTCAAAATGACTTTTTAAAATAAGGATCTTTACTACACTGATATCTTTTATTCCATTAATTAAAGTTTATTAGTTCACTTAAGTGATTTTGTTTAAAATTTCCCGTTCAAACTAATGAAATTTTAATATTTATATTTATAATGTAATAAGTAAATCCCACAGCATAGTAAAACAGTAGCAATAGTTTTTGAGAATTCCAGCATTCTAGATATCATTAGCGGTGTTTAACTTTTCAATGAACCACTATATAATCTTCGAAACCTATGTGGAAGTTACTGAAACCTTCCCTTCCCCAGGACCTATAAGTATACTTATAGAATTATATTAGTAAAAATACAAAATGAGCCTATCTGTACTTTAGTTTGGATTGTATATAAGCATTCAATTTATCACCACATTACAACACAAAGTGTAAAATTTATGTCTTAATTTTAGCGCGGCTGTATTATGAAATCTCTATAGTCAGAGGGAGAGGCCGAGTTTCATATTCGACAACTCTTGAATATTAAATGAATTGACAGGTAATAGATATAAATATTGTGATAGCTCAAATGTAGATAAAATTCATGCATTTACTGAGTTATATTAGTTTAAACATAGCTCATTGGAGATTTTCAGTAACTTTTGCATAAATTTCATCTATATTTGAGCTAACACGATTAATATTTACATCTATTAACTGTTGATTCATTTAATATTTCATCATTATCATCATCAATCATTATCAATCCACTGCAGGTGAAAGTCTCTCCAAGTTCAATCCATCTTCTCCGATCTTTAGCTTCTCTTCTCCACATCACCCCTGCACATTTTCTTATTTCATCCATCCATCTCACATGTGGTCTCTTTCTGGATCTTTTACAATCTCTTGGAATCCAGTTTAAGATTTCAATTGTCCATTTATAATTATCTCTTCTAGCAACATGTTCACCCCAACTCCATTTCAATCTTTTAATTCTCTCAATGAGGTTAGTAACACCTGTTTGTTCTCTTACCCATATATTGTGTTTTCGATCTCTTCTTGTTACTCCCAACATGCATCTCTCCATACTTCTTTGAGTGATTTGAAGTCTGTGTATTGCTCTTCTATTAAGTGTCAAAATCTCAGATCCATAAGTAAGAACTGGTAAAACACATTTATTAAAAACCTTCCTTTTCAAACACCTAGACATATTTCCTTTTAGTATCAAGTTATTTCATTTAACATTTAGGGGTTGTTAAATATGAGACTCAGCATTTCCCTGATTGTTTACAGTGATTTTGGAATAGCTTATAGTTGTCTTGAAATTGCATTAATGTATCGAATTCATACTCTGCATTGTAATGTGTCAATAAATTGAATGCTTACATATGGTCTAAGCTAAAATATAGGTGGGCTCACCCTATACTTTTTCATTTATTGACACTTATATTAGTTTACACATAACTCATTGAGGGTTTTCAGTAATTTCCGTATAAAATTCATCTACACTTGAGCGATTGCAATTAATATTTATATAGTCTACCATGTATAAATCCTGATTCATTAAAATCTGCAACAGGATTGCTAACACAATTATATTAGGCTTCAAAGTTTAAATATAATCTGTTAAATTCTGCACTGGCCTCTTTTTGATATTTGAATTAAAGATTCCTTGCTCACGTTTGTAAAAATATATATTAACTCTACGTAATCCTTAACAACGGACAAACATATTAAGAAATAAATTTGTCCATAATGTTGTTTTCAAATAATAACGATTCCACCACAATTTTCTTTTATTATTTAACTGATGTTGGAATCATTATCAACTCTATATAATGCTGATCTTATGAGTTAATCTTATATCATTAGTCAATGATAGCAAAAACATTTCAATACAATAGGCAATATATAAACTTGAAATTATTTTACACGATTGCAATGTTTAGTATCATGTGCGCCTAATGCACAAGTTAAAAACGTAGATATACATTTGAAATAATTTGATACATTTGCATAAAAATGCTTGAGAATGTTTATAAAGTAAAACAATTAGAAAATCATGAACCATATATTTAGTTGATAAAAAAAGTTAGTAACTAATATGAAAACACTAATCGATTACAAAATTATGTTATGATGCTATAAATATAATACCATTAATTTATTCGCCTAAGTCCTTCATCCTTTCCCAAGTGAACTATAAAGATATATATATATATATATATTGTGTTGTGTGTGTAATAACTCGTCATGGGAAGTGAACCAAAGTGAATTATATATATATGTTGTGTTATGTGTGTTGCAAGAACTTTTCGCTATTATTGTTTATTGTATATTTGTTTGCTGGTCGCCCAGTCATAGTAGCTTTCCTTGTGAACTCAAGTAAGACTCTTCCGGCTGTACTGAACAGCTTGCCTCGAGTCGGCACTAGTTCAGACTCTTCCAGCTGCACTTAGATAGCTTGCCTTGAGTCTGTTTCCGGTCCCTATGTGGACTTGCTTCACTGCGTGGATGTCATGATAATGACTAGAGAAAATACCTTTGCTGATGGCAGAGGGTTTATTGGAGAGCATGTTCAGTTGTTTAGGTTGACAGAAGTAATTGCTCTCTTTGCCTTGCCTCCAAAAAAGGCTGACTATTAATGGCAGATTCCTTACCTTACTGGCAACCCTTGGATTATGTGCATGAACCCCGGTGAAGGATTTATCCCCATTGTTGACAGGGTGCCAGCCAATCAGGCAAGGAATCTGGAATAGTCCGCTTCTAAAAGCAAGGTCAGATATGACATCATGAAAATATAAAAATTGTAAGCTTCTGGATTTTTTAATTTTTTTTTACCAGAAAAATTAAAGTTATCAATGTATTTATTTAGTAAATAATTGATGTTTCATTAAATATATTATTTTTATTCCAAAATATATGTTTTCTTGACTTTATTTAATACATTATAAAGTGTAAAATATAAAATGCGCTAACACGCATGAACACAAAAAGCTGAAAAATTTACTTGTCTATTACAAGATGGCTATGAATATGAGGTCTCTGACCCTTGAAAGCGCTAAGGCACGTAATTAAATATATATATTAAAAAAAACACGTCTTTACTTGTCTTCAGCTTTGTGTGCTCGTGCGTGTTAGCGCATTTTATATTTTACGCTTTAGAACAATTAGCCACAAAGTTTAAACTATTTGCTCATTTTAATACATTATATTTTTTTTATTAATTCATTTTTCTTTTGTTCAATATTGAAATAGTATGCAAGTGGCACCAAAATGAAACACAAAATATTACTTAAAGAAATCATTATTATTGCAAATATAAGTCTAGTAGTTGTAAATATTTAAAGCTTCTTGTAATTGGGTTCAGATGGAAGAACATGCTGAATTAGGGGGAAATAAATTATTAATTACTTCCATTACTACTATAAACTGTTATTAATTTAATATCAATAACTTCCAGCGCCTATTTACGAATTTGATTAACTAAAGTAACTGAATAAGAGGGGATATTTGTTGATGTAACTTTATTTTATAATCATGCTTTCAATAAAAATTTTAGTATTTATTTATTTTAGTACTGTTCAAGTATTCCCATATCAATATCATTTGTTGATGTAACTTATACAGATTAAATTATTTTATAATTATCAGAGTAAAGTTTTTTTCTTAATACTGATATATCTTAAAAAATAAACACACGTTACATTTTTATATTTTAATAAGCTTAAAATTTAATAAATGAATAATAACAAATCAGTAACAAAGATTTATTGCGTATGTAATCATAAATAATTTTATATAGCTTGTGATGGAGCGAAGAAAATATTTTAAAATTTAAAAATAAACATGCTTTCAATAAAAATTTTAGTATTTATTTTAAAAATTAAAAATTTCCCATATTTTAGTACTGTTCAAGTTTTAATAGTACTCCCATATCAATATCATTTGATTTCAAGCCTTATCAAAATTTTCAGATAGTAGCAAGCTATGTATAATATGCCTTTTCAATACACACATGTATAAGACAAACGTTTTCAACATGTATATCCCAGTTTGTATTCACATCAATAATACAATTTTTAATAAATAAATAAATATTATACACATTTAAATATATAATTTAAAAAAATCCAAATAATATCTACTAATTAATAAGTTTAATTATAACTCTATAATTGTGCTTTATGCACATGTAATGAAGCTATATAATTAATAAGCTTAATTAGCAGTCTGGGCGCTTTCGGGCAATCTAGGTTCCCATAATCATAGCTAGTAAAATATCTATTTTCTTTTCTTTCTAATCTAGTAGATCCATTTAATTATTTCATGATCAACGGTAGAATTAATTCAGTTGTTACGTGAAAAGGAGGAAATAGGTGAAAAACAAACAACAGTTTTTCAAAGCCTTAATTTCTTTTTAAAAAGCTTATACTGCATTGCTAAGTAGAAACAAAATCACCAAATAAGCGGACCTACATTTTAAAGAAAAAAGTAAAAAGAACAAAGGATGTTTTGATTTATTAAAGTTTTAATTACAATGAAGCTTAAGGCATCTATCGTTTCAACATTTACTACTTCATCTTATAAGCTATTAAAAAAAAAAAAAGGTAAATAAAATTCATATATTAATCAAAAAGATATACATTTTATTGTATGTGTATGTATTATTTTCTGATATGACCGATGCCATTTTCTTTTCTTGCAATGCTCTAAGTTTTACACTGTCAAATTCAGCATTTTCCCTGAATTTGTATAAATTCATATAGCTTTTTTTTTTTTTCAATCTAAGTCAGGGGTGGGCAAATAGCAGCCCGCTAAGAGTTTTATGCAGCCCGCCAAGACAATCAGAAAAAAATCTGCCTTGAACTGAGATTTCCTTCCTGTGCATGACCGAAGATTCATCTCGTATTTTCCACTAGGATGGCCACATCAATACACATGCGCAGTGTAGATACGATGTGCAGTGCTTTTCCAGTTGATATGGTTAATTTCTATTTTGTCTTTGCATTAGCAAATATATACATTTCCAACTTTAGTGACACCATGAACCCACCTAAAAAATGTAAAATCAGTGATGAATGTCATGTGTTTAATGAAGAATGGACAAATAAATATTTCTTTGGTAATACTGGGAATAAAGTAGTGTTTATTGTGTCATGAAAAAAGGTGCGGCCCTTCGCTTTCACAAAGTGGTCCCCGATGCAGCCTTTCGCCACCCTCTGTGGCCCCCCGAGCCAAAACAATTACCCACCCCTGATCTAAGTAAAAGTAATAGACTTTTTTTTTTAATTAGGTTTTTTTTTAAAAAGTAAATTTCATGTGAAATGGCTCCAAATCATAATATAGCAGTTCTGCTAAGCCTAATAAAATTAATGAAATATATTCTGAAAGTGGTAAAATGATAATTATTAATTTAATTACAAACAAAAAAAAAAAATCATATTCTGAAACTGGCTGTTTGTTTAAGAAAAACAAATTATTCATTTGTGAGTATTAAAAATAGAAACAATTTTTTTTATAATAAAAAAAAACAATGATTTTATTATTATTATTATAATTTGAGTACAATCAAGAGAACATGTATTAGGATACTACTAAACAAAAATGTGCTCTATGCATTCTATTTTTTAAAAAATTATTTTAAAGCAGACAAAACTCTCCATACAGTAGCGCCACCCAGTGCAAGCCAGAGTAATCAATGGATGCACTGAATGGCATAACTGTATGGAGAGTTTCGCCTGTTTTAATAACAGTTATGAGCGAGCATAAGAAACAGTGATCATGTGATATTTAGCAATTTAAAAAATTATTTTCACAATCTTTTTATTATTATTATTAAAATTTATTAATTATGTAAAAGAATGTTTACAATGTATACAGTAGGATACACAGAGGTAAAGAAGTTTGTTAAACAATTATTTTATTAACAAGAAAGGTTAGTTATTGCAATGTTTAAATTGTTCATCGGATAGTTATTTATACGATAGGACAACCAATATTTGGAATAGGATCTATTTTTTAATATAATTATATTTCAATATAGGCAAACGTCAATCTACGATCTCTAGCCGATAATATGGATCTACAAATGCTTATGTGATAATGCTTACTTTTACATTCCGATTCCTGACTCTAACATAATCCACAAGGTGCTATTATTTTGAGTGTGGATGCATTTAAGTTCCTATGTAAAGATTTTTTGTGTTAACACAGCATCTATGATAGTCAATCTATGTACTATGCAAACGTCCAATGCTCTTTATTTCCAATAAATTTGGACTATAGTTTTACCACATGTGCATTGAAGTCTTTAAGAAAAAAAAATATTGATATTTGTGCAATAACACTATTCAAAAAAAAATATTATTTTCTCCGAAATTCCTAAATCTAACATTCCAATCACAGTAAAATGATAAAAATGGTTATATGTATCATGATGTAAGATTGCTTGTGGCTTTCATTTATCACTGATTTATATAGAAATTCCATGAATAAATGTTAACATCTCGTAACAAATTCAGCACCAAGAATTTTTCTTCCCAAAAAAATTTATAGACATGTAACTTTTTGATATTTAGACCACTTTTTCTAATTCCTTCCACATTTTTTGGAATCAGGAGGATCCCTAAGCAGCCATTTAAACACACAATCAATTATCAAATAAAACAATTCAGTTCCAAAGTGACTCATCTCAACTAAGGACTTTCAATCTGATAAACATCACATGATCACCACTTCCTATGCTTAACCAATCATCAATGCTTTGTCAATGTCAAAGGTTTTGCATACTTTATATGTATATTCATATATATTTTTTAAAAAAGTAGAATTAGAATTACTGAAAATATAATTAACAAATAGAAATGTTGTTGCATAAACACTCAATAACCCAATTACAGTTAGGATGGAAAAATAACTGATAGCATAAAAAGCTTTTGCTGACTGGCCCTATATAAATCTTAAGTGAAAGAAGATAACAGGCTAAAAAAAAAAAAGAAATCACAAAGAGAATGAAAGAAAAAAAAGATAAGAAAGAAAATATTATGTATTGAATGTCTTTAGAAAAAATAAACTTTATTTAAATTTCCAATTACAATCAACTGTTGGTAATACCACACAGGTTAGTATACACGCAACATTTCGAGAGGTATTATTCTCCTCTCTTCTCCAGGTGTTTCTGGCCTGACCAGAAACAATACTAGCATGGAAATCAAAACTGGACTCTTCGATTCTTGATATTGAATTTTAAGGTAACGCTCTAACCAAATGAGCTATCCAGCAGAATATCTGTTGGTTAGAGCGTTACTTTAAAATTCAATATTCAAGCATGTTTGGTTAAAGAATTACCTTAAAATTCAATATTCAAGAATCTAAAGGTCCAGGTTCAATTCCCGTAATAGTACTGTTACTGGTAATGCCAGCAACACCTGAAAAAGAGAATAATACCTCTCAAAATGTTGTGCATATACTAATCTCTGTGTTATTACTAACAGTTGAATGTAATTGAAAATTTAAATAAAACTAAATTTTTCTAAAGACATTCAATACATAATACTAGATGATGAAAACAGTCCGATATATTGTAACTAAATTAAAGTGATCAAAAGATCCAAGTATATTAAATAATTAAGAAAAGATTCAAATATAAATATTTAGCTTAATAAATGAAAAAGAATTGTAGCTTTTATTTTATATCAAAAAGAAAAGAATTATTTAACCTGAGTAGTGGCTATTCAACAAAAGATCAGACTGAGTCATCAATCATATTAAGGGTCATTGGATTACATGAAACATACATCTATAATTAGCGTTCTCAAGATATCACAATATCAATAATTATAAACAAATTATTCAGAACAAACTACTATAACTCAGGTATATGGAAATCAAGTGAGGTGAGTACACTAGTAACTCAATAAAATATCTTCTCAGGTATACAGACAGTAGATTTTATCCACTTTCATTTCTTGGTTGGATCTCAAGTGCATGTCTAAGTGAACAACAAGTGAATATGGTCTATCAGGGCGCCACTAGGTTAGCTGGACCTAGACAAAGTTATATTTATAACTTTTTCACATGTACCAGGTTTGAATCCCTTTGGTACCTTATTTCTTACAAAATGTATGATTTTGATTTTAGACCCATAGCACTGTATGCACTAATATTTAAGTAAACACCTAGGTAACATAAAACATCTTTAAACTAAAGTGGAATATATAAAATTCATTAGACAGAAATCATTTCTTAGATCTTAACATAACAAATGTGTTTCAATATTTTTTTATAAGTTTTACTAGCTCAGATTATATTATTAATTTAGGATGGCAATTCACTCATCCTTGCATGAAATAGATGATGGGATGGTGGTTATAATAATACTAAGAAATCACTAAATACTATGAAATCAATATTTATTTATGGCCTTTAAACATTTAAACAGCTCATTAATTAAAACGTGATGATGATGATGATGATAATAATAACGATAATGGTTTCAACCACAGCTTTAGGACTAAGCCTAATCATAAAACCTAATTGTTATAAAGAAATTCATAATTATTGCTTAATTTTAGTATATCTAATTAAATCTTAAATAATCAATATCAACCATTGATGATGAATAATCACAACGAATAAAGACTATTATCAATAAAATACATACGCCTCATTTAATAAAACAATTTAACATTTATTAATTTATTACGAAAATCTACAAATAATTTAAAGATAAAACCAAAATTTTATATGAAATAATAATGAGAACAATAATTGATTATCTGGCAATCATAATGTTAATTTTGAATTCTTCCCCCTTTCCCGTCAAAAATATATACATAAATTTGGATACTAAGTTTGCTAAAGTTTTGGATTCACAAGAAAATATTTCATAAGAAAAAAAAATATTCACTCTTTTTTTTTTTCCTTTCTCTTTCGCACACATACTTTTATAATCTAACAGGTAAAGTAGAATGATAAAAAAAAATGTTAGTAGAAGTGAAAGAGCAAGATTTCCAGAACAAGTTTTAAATTATTTTTCTCCCCCTCCCTTCTACCCTCTGAAATGCTATACTTTAACTTAAAACAAAATCTAATATTTCTAATACCGCCTATTTTTCTTTCTTTACATTCACACACCATTACATATATGCAACAAGTATTATTATATTATGTATGTGCGTGTTTTATCCCCATAATAACAAAAATATTATTTAAAACAAAATAATAATAAAAAAAAATATTTTACATATTAATAACATTTCATAACTTTAGGTTAATAGACAATCATAATTTTAGTACATATAAAATCATTAACAAAGCCTCTTGGTTTCAATTGATCTTGATTGTTTTAAAAGTTCTTTAAGCAAAATATACAACTTTATTGCTAAAGTTTTACTAAGTCTCTGATATTATAAAGAAAACATAAAAAAAAAAATTCATATTACCAGTTCCATTCTTTGGCCGCGACTTCCAATGATTCAAATTTATCTTGTTCAATGTCTATCTTTGGCAGCAACAATTTCCGTGTTTCTTTGGAATAATCTCTTTCTTGAGGTGTATAATTATTTGATGATGATGATTCCATTGAGGTTATTTGCTTTAGTGGACAATTTGGAAATCATTATATTAACTCTTCTTCTCTTCCTGTCGAGCATGATTCTTTTAGTGGATGAAGTACAGCAGTTGTTTTCACATTTATAATTTTTCTTGGGTTTAAACTCAGTTACTGGATTTAATTAATTGAACTCGATGGTTTAACATTTATCTGTAGATTATTCATTTTCTTCAGCTTTTAAATGCAGGTGAATGTTTTCTTCTTTCTATTTAAAAACATCTTATTTCTCTCGATCAGTTGAAAGGTGTAGAATATTATTTTTCAGACAAGACATCTTTTCTTTCCTATATGATGTGCTAGTTGATGATGACTCAGTCAACAGACGAGATATATATTAATTTTTCTTAGCCCGCCATCCTTATATTTTCAACATTCAAAACTTGATATAAAAAAAAAAATGATTTTTAAAAAAAAAAGGTTATCTAGCAGAATTAAAAATGTTTGTCTGCTTTAGTTTCAATAATTTTTAAAAAGTCTCTCTAACAATAATATCAACTGATTTTCCAGACTGCTTTTATATCCGATTTTTTTTCTATTTCTGGCCACCTCTTTTAATTAGATTTATAACTTATTTTCAACCAAATCGTTTTTTAGTTGAATAGTATGAAAAATCTCAGTATCCTGATTTTTAGACAAACTTTTGTTTTGAAGGAAAAAAAATAGTCTTAATCCTTTTTTACACCTATGTAACATCTCAAATTTGAGCTTCTTTCTTTTGATCTTAAGATGAGACATTTTTAAAATTAGACTTCTCACATCGTCTCTAAGTTTTTCAACAGAAAAACAACCCTTATAATACAAAAAAAAATTGTTGAGTAAGAAAAAAAAACAATATAACAGATTTTCTTCTTTTTCTCTCAATATTTAATAAATGCAGATTTATTTATGTGATGTAACACACACACTTTATCATTCAAATCTGACATTAAAATAATCCAATTGCTAGCTTAGTAATTATAACCCTAATATTTAAAATTAAATCCTTAGCTTTTAAATCCAAATTACAATTATAGAAAAGCAAAAACAGAAGTATAGAATAAGATATTAAAATTTAGCAAGTGTAGGTTAGTTTTAAAGAAAGTTAAAATGTTTAATATTTGAAAGTGGCTAACTAAATAGCTTTTATAACACACCCTGCCTATACATATGCGTTATAACTTTATTTTTTAACAAAAAAAAATTAAATACTGAATAATTAACTGTGTGTACTACTCTTTTTGAGTTTTTTATCAACACACAAACAATTAAAGTATATAACTGTGGCCCCACTCTCTTTCTGTCTTAAGCTTTTAGAACTGGATCTTATAGGGTTCAAACTTAGGTACCCTATAGCTTCCTTTACTATATAAAAATGTGATGATGATTTTTGTTCCACATTTTCTTTCATGCACATTACTAGAAATTTATCTAATGACTAAATTGTAATGGCACAATATAAATACAACTAAAATATCATCATCACAAACCTTCAGGAAAACAATAAGAAAGAAAGGATTGTATCAAAAATAATAACTAATAAAAGATATTCCGTGGTTATTACCATTTAAGTTAATCACAGTTAACCCTTATATCTTAAGATCATTACCATTATTTACTGACTATGGATGTAGTTGTTAACCAATGTTTGCTCTCAACGATATTTTTATAAAATTTATAGAAAAAGTGAAAAATTATTAAAAAAAAAGTTATATATGTAAATTACCTCTGTATCCATATATCTGATGTGAGGCTGAGCAAGAGCTTTTAAAAACTCTTCTTCATCTCCTTCATCATAAGCGTCTAACATAATTTGTAATGTCTCTCTTTCTTCTCCATTTTGAAAACCAGGGCAACTAATTCAATATTTCATATATATAAGTGTGTGTTTGCACATATTTTTAGAAAAGTTGCAAATAACAAAATAAACATAAAAACAAGAATATTAATACAAATAGCATAACAATATTAAAATAAAAAGCAGAAAAATAAAATTCTACAAATAAAAAAAAATTTAAAAAAAGTCATTTTAATATTATTTGCTATATGGCCTTATATCGTTTCCTTTATTTTTTTTTTTTGCATTCCTTCATATATTCATATGTATATTACTTTTTATAAATCTCCACATATACACTCTAATGCAAAATTATTTATATAATTCCTTTAATTTTCTAACAGTTTCGACTATCCTGCAGTCTTCACCAAAACTACAACATTTAAACATATAATCATATAACCATTATTCTATATACAGATAAAAATACATATTTTACATTATTACTCATAATCATAAATAAAAATGAAAAGAAAGTAAAAATAGTAAAGAAATAATGAGAAAGTAATTAAGAGGAAAAAACAGGAAATAAAGGTATAGGGTTAAAAATAAAATATGATTATGAATAATAATGTAAAACAAGTATTTTTATATGTATATAGAATAATGGTTATATGATTATATGTTTAAATGTTGTAGCTTTGATGAAGACTGCAGGACAATTGAAAGTGTTAAAAAATTAAAGGAATTATATAAAAAATTTTGCATTAGAGTGTATATGTGGAGATTTATAAAAAATAATATAATGGCCTTTTAGAAGTTTCAATAAAAAAAAAACAGAAAGGAAGAAGGTATTGATCATCAGGATAATGAAGATTTGATTGGTTTTCCAATCTTCATTTAACTCTAGGTAAGAATAACTAAATACCTATTTACTGACGATGAGCTAATTGTTAAGACAAGATTACAATCTTTGCTGTTCTAGATATATAGCTCATTAAATCATTTGTAGCAATTATTTTCTGCAGAAACAACTGTGGGTAAAAATGCTTCACTTTTTGCCACTTGGCTTTAATTTATGCAATCCCTACAATTGTCAAATATTCTTCATTAGTTTTTTTAATATTGAATTGAAGTACTTCCATGTAAAATGACGAAGTTTTGAAATGACAGATTAGTCTATCTTCCAATTACATTGGTGAAGTAAGCATAAAGATTGCCCAAGTTTTTGAAATCCTTAGAGCTAAATAAAGATGTATTCAGCCTTTTTTGCTTAGAAATTTATCACTTGCAGGCTTCCTGGTGGTTCTGCAGCTTCACCCGGTGGCAACAGTACACATTAGCGAACACTACCAAAAAGTTATTAAACTGATATCTTTCTATTACAGTTCTTTTTGCTATTGTCAATTTAATTGTTTCATGTCATACCAGTTAGAATGTGTTCATGCTACATTCCTGACTTAGAATCTGAATATGATTTTCAGAAAGCAAATTTTTCTTTCAGATAAAAAAAAAAAATTCAATCAGCTAGTTAATAATTTCTAGATAAATGAATATTTGTTAAAAGATAAAATAAAAAAGGATACAATTCTTTATTTCAAGAAAGACAGATGTTATCCACTAATTATGAATAGTATATTTTTCCTTACTGTTTATCTGAATTATAGAGATATTGAAGAAGCCTTTGTTCTGCAGTGGGTTATTTAAAGTCCGGTCTACATATCTAACTTAGTTTTTAGTTAAGATTGTTGTTAAAAAGCAGACTCGAACCTTGGTATTAAGTTTAATTATTAGCTTATTACTTTGAGATATCTTGAACAGATATTATTTTTTTAAAGTAATTATTTTATAAAGTCTTTCTTGCAATAAATAAAGTAATATAACCAATGGTGTCATCAGACTTATGAAAACTTTCCTGCAAGAGAAGAGGGCCAACAGAATCCTTATGCTAACTGAAAAGAACTATAGACGTGGCATTATATTTCATATAAATGATTATTTATTATCAACAATAAACACCATACATATGAAACATGCATTTATACTATACATATGCATGTATTTCCACAAGCTCCACAATAAAATAATCACAAATAAAATATTTGTACAAAAATTACTATTTGTATAATAATTTCATATACACAATAAACTGATCATTATAATAACAAACTAGCTAAGGACTTCACCATTACGTATCGATCACTTCCCAATACAAACAAACTTATCAATAATTCCAAAGACAGAATCACACCTGAACTCACCCCTCAGGTCATGTATAAGATAACCTGTCCACAAGCTAACTTCCAGACTGCATATTATGGAGAGACCAGGACCAATACTGCCAACAGAGTGGCTCAGCATAAAAAACTAAAACCAAACAGGAAGGCAATTCCATCTTTGTTGAGCATGAAAAAACAACAGGACATAGATTCAAACCCATGTCTGCTAACATCGTTTGCTCAGAAAGACACGATGCTAAAGGCAAGATCAGATAAGCATTACACATAGCAAGCGATCCTAAGTCCATTAATCGAAGAGAAGCCTGCTTTGCCCTGTCCTGAAAATGGCAGTTATAACTAATTTGCATTATTTTGCATAAATTTTCCTTCTAAAAACGCAGTTTTTAACAAAATAGTAGCTATGAATATGAGAGCAAGAAGTCTATTGAAAGCGCTTGGCTAATATAGTATTTTTCAATATATACTAGCTTCAATATCTGTGCATACAGCACATATATACAGTATAATAATTACAATAATGCATATAAAAACTATAAAAAAAGATTCACTCTTCTCATTTTTCTGCTTGCAAAATCAATTATGATTTGTTTCAAATTCAGTTTTTGTAGATGGTCAACTGCCAAAAGAACAAGAAGTTTTATTCATTCAGCCATCATGCTATTTCTCATATATAATTCTATAAATTTTAAAATTACTAAATGACTGGTTCAACTGACGCAAAATGGTCACGAAAATTATTAATAATATTGCTGTTATTGCTTCTGAAAAACCACATTCCATGAATGAATATTTTACTGAAGTTAGATGTAACGGATCTTTTATTGGCGATTTCTGTTTCATATTGTTTTTCAGAAATGTTTTACTCTGCTGACTTAAAAATTATTCTGTTCAACTAATTATGAATAGCAAAGGAAAAAAAAAATTATCATAGTATGGGAGTTCTTGACAACGCAGCTTCCTGCCTCCTACTTGAACCAATGACTATAAACAACATATAATTGTATTTAAGTTCTCTATTTTTAGAAAGTTATTCTAAGTTTATTTGATGACCATAATTTATATTTAATACAAAAATTAAACTTCAGCATAACAATGGATCATGTGTCAGTAATTATAATTATGAAAAATAAATCCAAAAGATAGAAAAAATTTGTAATAATAATAATAAAATTCTGCTGAGTTCAAATTTAGTGGAGTGGATTTAAAATAAAAATGTATATAAAAGGTTTCAATGGTGTCCAAAATAGAATTGATTTACATTATCGTATAAGATCACTGATCTAGATGTAAAGGTTTGTTATGAAGATTTGAATTTTGATATCAGACTGGGAAAACAATTTAATTCTGCACATATAAATTTAAATAGAAGTAAAAATAAATGTATATTTCTTAAAAAAGGGAAAAACCTAAGGCCTTAAATAATTTGGAAGCTAAACTACTAAGTTTTTAGAGTCAAAAAAATAACAAAATTTGGCTTATTGATATTGATTAAATTCTATTTGTTTTTGTAAAAAAAAAAAAAGGTATTTGACAAACTGTGAAAATGCATTTTTAAATTATAGATTTGCTTCAAGCATTGTTAGCCAAGAGATCATCACAGCTGCCTTGCAAGTAAGCAGTTGTTTGCAGACGGTTGTTGCGGGTTCGTCTCCCGGCCGATGCTATGACATATGAAAAAAAAAAATTATAGATTTGCATATGAACATTATGCAGCTTCATTTCTAAACCATATCTACTCCAATGGCTGAGAAAAATGCAATTTTTTTATAACCTTTCATGCAAAATTTTAGTTTCAAAGAGTATGATAATGAATTGCTTTATTTCAACTGCAGGAAATATTTCTTAAAAACAACTTATAAACAAAAATTATAATATTTTTGTTATTTTCCCTCCATTAATTATGACTATTTCAATTGCTGAAATATTCTCCCATGCCAATTTCTTATTTTTCATATACTAAATTGATTTATTCTATTTACATATGCAATATCAGCTGCATCTATTAGTGATATTAATTCCATTTTATTTTTGTGTCTATGTTTTGTCCTTTTATATTTAAATCCTCCTCAGTTTTAAAATTTTTTTTTTTTCTTCATGCCATAATTCTTTTATACGATATTGTGCACAAAGGAATATTTTCAAATTTTTTTATTTACTTCAGAATAATCCGCTTAAAAAATCAAACTATGCTGTTTTTCAATTCTTTTCAACCATAACTTAATTATATTAAATATTATCAAAATTGTTGTTAGCATTTCAATATAATGAATGATTCAACTCAGTACTCAAATTATTTAAGGCCTTAAGTGTTTTTATTTCTTAAGAAGTAATTATAAATTTATTTAAACGCACATTGATTATGTAAGTAATATTTACTAAGGCTGTAACCTCAAGAATGTGCATGTAAAATGCGATAGTAGAGACCTCTACAGATCTTAACCACAAGCTACGTAAGCTTGTGGTTAAGATCTCTAGAGGTCCCTATTATCACATTTTTATATGCACATTCTTGAGATTACAGTCTTAGTAAATATTTCTTAAAAAGTGTAAATTCATTTTTACTTTTATCTGAATTTATAAGTATAGAAATAAGCTGTGTTTTTCCAGTCTAATATCAAAATGCATATCATAATACAAGCTTTTACATTCAGAACAATGACCTTATAAAGTAAAATGAATAAATTCCTTTTGGTCACTACTGAAACCTTTTTCTATACCCATTTTCAAATTAGGATTTTTAAAAAAATAAATTTAAAATAAAAAGAAAATTTTTTTTCTTTACAATTCTGTCTATCTTTTTTTGAATTTACTTTTCATAACCATATTTAATGACACATGATCCATTGCTAGGCTTAGCTCAAATTTTTGCTTTAAAATGTCAATTATTCTCATCGAGTAATCTTGGAATAATGTCATAAAATTCTATCTGTTCATTCAAATGAATGGAAATTGGAGCATATGTTCTAAATATTTGCAGTTAATGTTTAAGGGATAATTTGAATACAAGTATGTGGTCAGACTATTACTTAATTTATTTACCGCAAGAAAGTCCCTACTAAATAATTACTTTATAAAATAAAATCTATTTCATATCACCCAAATTAAGGTTTAATAATCTTTAATACGACAATCTAATATTTAAATTAAATCCTGTCTTTCTTAATAACCAGCTTAGTTAAAGACTTTAAATTCAAATATCAGCCTTTCAAGCCAATTGTGCAAATGCTTTGCGAGTGTTAATAAGAGGGATTCCTTTTATTCCCGCATAAATGCTATATCTTGTATTGGTTGGAAAGTATTCATTTATTATTAACACTCACAAAGCGTTTGCGCAATTGGCTTGAAAGGCTGATATTTGAATTTAATACAATCGTATACAGACGCTATATAAAAATAAATGCTTATTTAAAGACTTTAATTAAAATATGTAAAACAGAATTTAAAACCCATTGCAAATCAAAAACTTTAATATCAGTACAGAAAAATTGTAAATAATAATAATAATAATAATCATTAAGCTAGATAAATAGTAATAGTAACCATATTGAAATAAAGAAGTTATCCATTTTCATTTCTAATGGCATATTCATTTACCAAAAAATTATGGCTAGCTAGTTGTATTGTTAGACCAGTCACCTGGAAATTTTTTTTTTTAAAAAAAAACCGTTTTCAAACTCTAAGTCATAGGTATGGCAAAAGAATATACTATCACTGTGATATGTGATTATAAGAATTAGAATAATGAAAGGAATATGAAATTAATATTAAAGAGAGAAATTAAATATTAATGATTGATCATGTGTTGTAGCTAAATAATTTAAATTTATTAATACAAAAATATCATTAGGTAATGTAGAAAAAAGTATCTCTTTAATAATAATAATAAAAAAATTAAATTAACAATAGAAAAGATATTGTAATGAAAAATACAATTAAAAGAATAGTAATAATAACAAGTCAGATGTCACATGACTTATATATAGCTTGCACTTACAAATATGTAAAATTAAGAGCGTGCTCATAGCTCTAAACATGTAGATGTCTAAAAGTTTCAGATCTTCTAACAATTAACTTTTAGATAAATGCTTTGCTTGAGTTGGTTTTTTAGATCTAATGTCCCAACTCCTCACTGAAGAGACCCATAGGTCGAAACCGGTCTGGGGATGGGGACAATCCAAGATAAAAATGATTTGAATGTCTTCTCTTGTAGTAGCATTTACCATAAATAAAAAAAAGCTTGTTTAGAGATATTAGCACGCTCTTAATTTTACAATTAAAAGAAGAAAAAAACCAATCTATTTTTGCATCAGTTCGGCTACTACTATTACTACAAGCTGCTTAATATTTTGTATTAATTTGAAACAATTTGTTTTATAATATTTACTTGAAATATTACCTTTTTCTCAATCTGGCGTACACAAATATTCTTTTTTTGGGTTGGAGCAGATTATTAATCAATAATAAAAGCATAAAAATATTAGCTATATCTTCTTTCGAAATTGAAACTATCAAAACATAGGTAACTTTTGTGCTCATTATACAAAGTTGAAATATATATCTCTGATAAAACAAATACCCGTTTTAATAACAACTTTAAGGTTTTATATTGAGACATCTAAATTCAGTATTTAAAAAAACTAATCAAGAAGGTAGTGTTTTTTTGAAAGTTTGTGGACTATTTCCATCATCTAATATTAAATATTGAATGTTTTTTAAAAAATTTAACTCTATTTAAATTTTCCAATTACTTTCAACTGTTAGTAATAACACAAAGGTTAGTATATGCATAATGTTTTGAGAAGTATTATTCTTCAGGTGTTGCTGGTCTGACCAATGACAGTACTAGCATGGGACTTGAACTTGGATCTTTAGATTCTTAAATATTACATTTTTTAAGGTAGCGCTCTAATCAACTGAGCCATCCTGCCAAAAGCAAAAGTAAGTAGAAATTTTACATACTTATCTATGAGGTTCCTCCTGATTTCGCCACTTTTTTCTAAGAACAAAGTTGATTAGTGGTTTCCATATCTTATAAGCAGTTACACAAGGTTGACTTACGGAGTTATTTGCCATTGTTATGTCAGCAGCTTCTTTGAATTTTCTTGTTTGTATCTTTTCCTCTCTCTTTCCAATATTTTTGTATTTTCACAATTGAACATATGTTTATTGGTACATACAAAAATATTGAATAGAGAGGAAAAGGTATAAAGCTGAAAATCAAAGAAGCTGCTCACATGACAATAATGAATAACCCCATAAGTCAACCAAGTGTGACTATATATAATGTATGGAAACCATTAATCAACTTTGCTCATAAGGAAAAAGATGAGAAATCAGAAGGAAACTCATAGATAAGTATATGAAATTTCTACTAACTGCTGCAGGATGGCTCAGTTGGTTAGAGCATTACCTTAAAATTTAATATTCAAAAATTTAAGAGTCCAGGTTCAGTTCCCATGCTAGTACTGCCACTGGTCAGGCCAGCAACACCTGAAGAAAAGAGAAAAATAATATCTCTTGAAATCTTGTGCATGTACCTGTGTGCTATTACTAACAGTTGAATGTAATTGGAAAATTTAAATAAAGTTAAATTTTTCTAAAGACATTCAATACTTAATATTAGATGAGAAATAATCCAATATATAAATACAAATGATGAAGAAGATAATATCTGCTCTCTGTGACAGGGATTGTACTGACAGAAGGTTTTGTTTTCGTATTTTTATGAATGCAAGCATCACATTTAAGATTATCGATCTTGATTGTTAAACTGTTTATCAATTTTAGTCAGAGATAGTCCGATAAATCAAATAGCAACATTTATTCTTTAAATTCGAATGATGTTGATATTTCTTTTCCCAGCTTTACAAATCGTCAACTTCCAATAGCCAAAAAGAATGTTACCAATCAGCGCAATGATATGCAAAAGTCAAAATGTGTGAATATTCACTTTTATAACTATCAAAATAAGTACAATATTTCTGGTCAAGCCGCCATTTCAAAATCATGTAGTAGGGCCAAATGCAACAGATAACTTATCTACTAGAAGTGGAAGAGTTTTTCGACAATTACCAAATGAAGACTATCAATCAGAAATATATCTTCTAATTATGAAACATGACGGTAAAGCTGTCATAACTTGGGCAGTTAGTGTTCTTTTGGTATGGTTTGTTGCTTGGGAAATTACCCAGGAGGTGATACAATTGAGTTATGGTCCATGGATCTTTAATACTCAAATCTGCTACTTTACTATAGCACTAAACCAAACAAAATGGTATAATCAATACTATACTATGAAAAAGTTTCATTCTATGTAGCAAACATTTTTTCCAAATAAAATATAAATTGAAAACGTTCCAATTTATATAACCATGCAGTCAAATATTGATTTGAGGAATATGAAAATGATGTTATAAAGCTCTCATTGCCTTCCTCAATTATCTGAATAATACATTATTGAGCATTTGTTAGGTCATTTGTGATCGATCAATACATGACTGTCAACACTAGTGATTTCTTTAAAAAGAACTTGACTTTTTTTCCATCAAGAAATCGTTCGACATTTCTGCTAGACACTATTCAAATGTTATGTAATTCTATTTCATATAATTAACAAGAAATTCTTGATTCAGGTATTGGAGAACAAGATTACATTAACAATATTACAGCAGTGATATCTTTATTAATTTCGGAGGACATATGTATCGTAAATATGGTGCTGATATAGTACGCGCTCGGCGCCATTTTGAATTTTAAAACACCTCCAAAAACACTGCTGACACATGCAAACGATAAATGACATCGGCTAGAAGCACGCAGAGCGCGTACTATATCGGCACCAAAATCGAACTTTATCATTATAAAACTTGCTCATTATATTTACCATCTTCTTAATAAACAAACCAATTATCTAATCAATAAACAATATGTTTAATTATAAGTAATGGATCTTGTTTACATAAACTTTTCAACAAGACTGCAATTACAACTCTATTCACACTTCATGATTTGGAAACAAGGTTTTAGATTTTGAAGTAGTTTAACTTTAATTTTCTACACTACAATTACTTGAAGTTGTGCATTCAGATATATCATGGTTTAAAAAACATACACTAAGCTCTTAATATTGAAGTTACATATATACTATATATCTAATAATATTTATAAAGTGATCATCCTCAAATGAGTACATCATAATAATCATTTTCAAATTAGACTTTCTAGAATTATTTAATAAACTTGAAAATAACTGTAATCCATCCACTAGTTAGACAAAATTAATCTACAAGTTCTTATATGAGAATAGATCAATTATTGTCATTTTAGTGGAGTGAAACCCATTAGCAGCAAAATAAGCAAAGTCTTAATCTAAGATCATAGCTAACATATTTCATTTTCTGAAATACCAGTAATCCTTTCTTTCCCATGTAACAGCTTGGAGAGTGGATAAAACTGAATTTATTTTTGAAATGATCAGAGAAGACATATTTGAAAATATATTAAATGATTCTAAAAAGTCTAACTTGTAAATATTATTACAATATGCACATTTGAAAATTATCCCCATTTCTTCAATCAATAGTTTCCTTTCTCCATATTATACTGGAAAATTTCCTTATTTCATCCATCTATATTAAACGTGGTCTCCTTTTAGATCTTTTACAATCTCTTTGGATTCTATCTAATACTTCAATTGTCTATCTATTGCCTTATTTTCTAAGAACGTATTGAGACAAACCTATTTCAGACACTTGAATCTTTCAATAATGTCAGGAGTACCCATTTATTTTATCATTTAATAATTTTGCTTTTTCATTGCACATCTCTCCATACTTTACTGTGCAATCTGAAATTTTTGTAATGCTCTTCTTTTATTTGATCAAATCTTATGTCCATAAGTAAGTACAGATACAACACGATCAAAATTCTTCCTTTTTAAGCACGAGTATATTTACTTTTAATTTTAAATTACTTTTATCAGAAGCATTCCACCCAAATTTAATTTTATAATTAAATTCATCCATTATGTTACTACCAGGATCATACAATCTGACCAAAGTACTTATAACTGCTAACTTCTTTTAATTTTTGTATTTCTTTTTTCTTTTTTTGAAAAGATATTGAACATTTACTTTTTTTCAAATTTATCTTTAGTTGTAATTTCTTGCTTTCACCTCATAGCTCTCGTAATATTTCTTAAAACCCCGATACATTATTTGTCAAATTAACAATATCTTCTGCAAGATTTAAGTATCCTCCGTTTATTTTTATTTTTAATCCACAAAATAATTCATGTAAAACTATTATAATAAGTTTTACAGAGATGGGATCATTCTGGAATTATCAAGGCTGATTTTCTCAGTATCCCTATGTAGTCTAACCATTGCTATTGCATTTTGATAAATAATCTTCATAATTTGAATATATCCTGGAGCTATACCATAATGTTCCAAAGGTTTAATTATTGGTAAAATGCTTATAAATTAAAGGCTTTTTCATAATCTGTATTCCAAACCACAATAATAACTCAAACTTATTTATCTGTCTGACTTAATACTTATGCCGTACTAGAAACATTTTTAAATCATGCTTTTTTTAAAATTTAATTTCGGTTGGTTTGACCCAAAGTACGAGTTGTAATGATCTTAATAAAATTTGTATAAAACTGATAGAAGAGTAATGGGTCCATAATTTCTAATGTCTTCCTTTTTGTCTTTCTTAAATATCAATATTATTACTGCACTCCTCCATCATTACCTGCTTCTTTTACAATATCTATAATTACGATAGAATGACAGCCTGTTAAGCTAATTGCACAGACGCTGTGAGAATGTTATTAATAAATGAATACCTTCGAACAACCACATGATATAGTATTTATATAAGAGTAAAAAGGAATCCTCTTACCCTTACGACTCAAATGTTTATATATGAGCAAATCTAAAGTAGTTGTAACGAAGGCGTGACTACATAATATCTATAAGTAATTCCTTCATTTCATTATGTTTTTCCATTCTTTTTTGGTTTACTTGCATGTTTCACATCTTCATTTAAAATACCTGAAATTCAAAAAATGTCATAAGCATAAGATTTACTTTGTTTTCTTGTTCTTTATTATTATACAGTTCTTTGTAAATTCTTCCGTATACTTCAGGACGAAATCAAACTTTTTTATTCTTGTAATAGATTTGCTATTTCTCAGTTCTATTTTCTTTACGTCTTCTTTAATTCTTTTCCACACCATTTTATAAAAGTTCGGATATTTAATTCTTATGAATGGGAAATTTTAAAGTATTTGCATTTCTTATATTGCCTTATCTTAGTTAAAAATTTACTAGTAAATTATTGCTTTTTTATACCAGTTATCTATTATTATTAGACTATTAGTTATTTTATTATCGATCTTATTCAAGCCTGAGTCATCTTGAAAATTTGTTTATTTTTTTAAATGATCTACAATTTCTAATTTAAATTCACTCACATTTTTCTGAAGATTAAGGATATCAACTGTTAATAATACTGGTTTTCTTTCTATTACAGAAGTAGGCTCCAGAACTCAATGTCAATGTACTGCGACCCTGTTTCAACATTTTCAGTGCTCAAACTTTTTTATGAACTTAAATTATTAAATTATTTTTTATTGACATATATAATATGCCATTAATCAAAGATCATTACCTGTGTTGAATCTATTAAGCATATTACCATCTGAAATAAATATTTTTTATTAATCAAAATATGATCCAATCTGGCTGTATCTTCATTTGAATGCTTTTATGTTCATTTCTGCTCAGCATTTTTTTCAAAAAATTAAATTCATAACATTTAATTTTTCTTTTTTTTCACAAAAAATATACAAGTCTAAGTTCTCTCATTTTTGTTTCCATAATCAAATTTATTTATAGCAATTTCATCTTTTAATTATTTTCCAATTTGAGCATTAAAATCCCCTATGATAATTTTAAAATGTTGCTTGATTTGGTCAAAAGCATTCTGTAAACCTTTATAAAAAGATCACACTTCTTTATCACAATGATAATAGGTATCAACCTGAATTATCTGCATTAAGTATCTTTTATGAATGAATAACTAATCTCGCCACTCTATCATACATGCCATCAATATCCAGAAAGTTATTCTTTCATATTTTATTTATAATGAACACTATTTATTCTTTCAATGTCTGTATGTTTATATTAAAATATCTATCCACTTTTCAAATCAACTATCTCTACGTATTTTCTTCTAATTTTACGAAACTGGATAATGTCTCGTTTAAAATTAGCCAGTTTTCTTTTGTTTCATGTTCCTTCATTCATTTGAAAGTGATCTACAAATTATAAATAACTAAATAAAAGATCATCATTCAATAACAGCTTAGATTTATAATCAGGGGATTCTTAACACCTGCAGTTTTATTTTCATCTAATTATAACTATAAATATAAAAGGAATCAATATCCACACAGACATGCATCCTTTCATTCAGCCATCAAATACATTTAATTAATTTTTCAGTTAAGCACTATCAGGCATCTAAGAAGAAAGACCATGGAATTTTTTCAATCTTAAACTTAGAAGGAAAAACAGTAAACCCACTAATGATGGCTAATGTGAATAGCATACATGTTCATTTAACATAAAAATATTCCAATGCAATAACAAGGATTTATGGATTAGCCATTAGGAATTTGCTCTGCTTGGTTCCTTTAAGACCTTAAAAAAGAATCAAAGAGTATTTTTTTAAACAAACACATTCCTTCAATCATATATAGAGTCTACCATAACATTATCCTATAAACAATTATATATCAATATACGTAAACATTAAAACAGGCAAAACTCTCTATACGTATTGCCACTCAGTACAAGCCAGAATAATCAATGGATGCCAGAAGGCTTATGCATAAAATACCCATCTAGTGCCTACTCATCCAATATCCCCAGCCTAGTTTCTGGCTTGTGGCTTTCGTCAGTGAGGAGCCTTGAATGGTGAGAGCACTGCACTTAGATCTTAGGATCTAATGCAACCCTCTAGCAGCCACCTTTTATCTCTACTTAACTACAAAACTAGGAGTCTTAAATTGAAAACACCATAATATTTTCAATCCAAGCCCATCAGCTTATATAGTCATATAGGTCTGAACTCAGTTCAGTACCCATACATTTTGGTGTCTTTGGTATTATAAACAATTAGAAAATAATATTACTGTAAAATAAAAATAAAAAGAAATGAAGGAAAAATAATAATCTGTAGAGCAACTTTTGGCCCAATGACTATATTATAGTAATTATATGACTTACGTTAATGAATCTTTAAATGCTTTATCAGCAGCAACAAAATCTCCTCTAGACAGATGGACTAACACCAGAGACACTGCCAATCTACAAAATGCTGAATATTTTTCTTCTTTATTTTGAATTTTCATTTCTTCAAGAATTGTATTAGCAGCATCATCAAATCTGTAAATAAATAAAAACCCTAACTTGATAATTTTACATATATCAATTGTTAAAAAATTTACTTGTTTAAAAATAAATACATATAAGGCTTTAACTCGAATACTATGTGCCTTGAGCGCTTAATTTTACCACGAGAGGGACCTCTATGAATCCTAACACAAGATTACAACTTTATAAAAATAAGGGTGGTCGTCTTATTTTCAACCTACTTTCTAATTATATAGGCAAATCTAAAGCATTTTGATTTGAGAGTGTGAAGCTAGTGAGTTCTTCACTAATTAAGGTGCATAGTATTAAGGTTAAAGCCTTATATGTATTTATGTGCTGACAGTGCGCTTAATAAGAATTAATGTTTACAAGTTTAAATTGATTCAAATATTTCTAATTATAAGATCTAAATATTAACTCACTGTGAATCGAAAGATTTTGCGAATGTTGATTTCTAAATGAGGTAGTAGACTTAATTAGTGAAGAATTTATTAGCTTCACACTCTCAAATCAAAATGCTTTAGATTTGCCTACACAAGTAGAAAGTAGGTTGAAGATAAGACAGCCGCTTTTATCTTTATAAAGTCGTAATCTTGTGTTAAGATTTGTAGAGGTCCCGCTCGTGGTAAAAAATTAAGCACTCGAGGTGCATAGTATTAACGTTAAAGCCTTATATGTATATATGTGCTGATGATGCGCTTAATAAGAATTAATAACAAAAAAATGTCCTAAAAACAATAATGCATTTGTCAAAAAAAATTATAACAATAAAGATAAGTTTATTTTGTTAGATTATTTCGTTTTTTTACAAATACCATCACAAAAGATAATATTTAGATTTCAGTTATACAATTATGTTTACAAAAAAAATATTTGCACTAGCGTTTTAAAAATTAGATCAAGGTCTTTTGAGAATATTATGACTAAATATTTGTATCAATTGTGATTAACACAAAGATTTCCATATTTACATCTACTTGGATTTTAAAATTTCAATAAAAGTCCATATCAGCAACATTTTGTTTCTCTTGAATTTCAAAAAATAGTGGCAAGTAATAAAATTTTAATTAAATTTTAACGAAACTAAAAAAAACAAAAACATGATTTATGTATGATAAACAGATTTTAGTGAAAAGATGATTAAAAAACAAAATAATAATGGATAGATTCTGCAAAGTATAGAATCTATACTTCACATAAAATTTTTACCATATAATAAAACTCAAAATCAATCTAAGAGCTGCAATTACTTCCATACATTATTTGGATTTGCAATAAAAGCATTCATTTTAATTAACTATCGTATATTATTTTGTATGGTTATCATCATTAATAGATATTCAGATTTGTGATTTTTAGTTCCGGTACACCAATTTTAGCTTGTAAAAGTATATATTAAGCCGATGATGTTGAACTTATAAGACATTCTGCTTAATGCATCAGTTGAAAAATGTATTGCCTATCCTACAAATCGTCAAAACCATCAGACTCCCCTCCCCCACGCATGCCAGCGCTGCGTGCTGAAATGTATAACATAATAAAAAAATGGAATTTAAAAAATGTTTCTTCGGAAATTTTTTAAAAATACTTTGAAAAATTGGCAGAGAGCAGAAAGCAAAAAATTATCGTCCCGGTAATGTTACACTTCATTATTTTTGCAAGCAACAATGCCATCAAGTGGTCGCATTATACCAAGTGTACAACTACCATCTACTAAATTATCAGACTGAGATAAAATGAAAATTAAGTTTAATGACATATTTTATTTTTTGCTAATCTGATAACAAAATATATATTTTCTGAATTATTATATTTAATAGAAGTGTTGAAATCTTTCTTGTTTAATTTTAAAATTTTCATATATAATCATAAAAGGCAATTATAAAAAAACACAGATGACTATTTATTCTTAACAAACCACATGGGATATAATTTTCCCAAATCAGTATATTTTAAAATGACTTCCTCATCCACTATATCCAATATTGGGTGATTTCTTGCAGAATACACCATATATATCATGTTTGTTCTGACTTAGTACATGATCTTACTGATTAAAAGCTATACATCAACATTTGAATTTTTAGGATTTCAATGTTCAAAAATATATTAAACAAGATACTACAGTAACGTATGGAAGTTGAAACTGGGCAATCATATTAAAATACACGCAATCTAACTTTTAATTTCTTTTTCCCTTTCAGCACAATATATACTTCTAAGTATTTTACTAATTATGTAAGTGTATTACATATCACTCATCTGTTTATAAGAAAAACTTTTGAGTAAAAAAATTCTTGATCACACATATGGGTTTGTATAAATGTATGTATTTAAGGTTCTAAAATTAAAGGCAAGCAAAAGTAAGTGGCGATAAAATTAAGCCAAAAAAGAAAATAACTGATGATTATTAATGTTAACTTAACACTCTCTTCCATATTAAAGTTGCAGAAATAAATTCTAATGAATTTTTTAAATCAGTAAAATACATAATATGAAGTCGATTATAAGTGTTAGAATTTATGCTTGGCTAACATATATATAAATATATTTATGCCTGGCCAACATATATATATGTGTGTGTGTGTGTGTGTGTGTGTGTACATGTGAAAACACATATATACATGATATCAGATACTTAAAGTGTTTATACCATTTCTATTGATGTGTTACAAAAATTATTGTGTTTGTGATATATTAATTTTAATATTCCAGGAACTTATTAGTTATTTTTAAAATTAGTTTATCTGCAATGATAAATGTGAATTCTTTTAAACTGTAATCTATAATTTTCCAACTTAAACTAAAAAATATTTTTAGACACATTTGTTTAGTGATTCCTACTAAAAATATCAAAACTGATTGGAAATATTCCAAAAAGAAAACCTCAATCAATGATATTTCTTGTCTACACATAATTGAAAGCGTATTACCCTCAGAAATATTTTCAAGTACAATAATACAATACTTTATACAAGTCATTTTCTTAAGAATTCAATATTTAAAATGATATTGAACCCAATTAAATTTTATTCATATTAATAAAATCCTTGCAAAGAACATAAATAGTAAATCCTTCAACTGGTTATATTCAATGAAGTTTTTTTTTTTTTTTAAAAAAAGTGATTATGTATAATTCATAAACTGATGGATATTACCATCTCTTTTCACTATTATTTAAAAACATAACAATATACAGATTAATTACAAATTATACTAATAAAATACGTACAATTTACACTTGACTTCTAAACGAGCAGCTTTGTTTAGAAATTCAGCTGCTGAAAGAGTTCTGTCCTCCATCTAGATAAAAAAATAAAAGAATAAAGTTTTTGCAGAAATATATATATATAATAATTAAAACAGGCACACTCTCTATATATATTGTCACTCAGTGCAAGCCAGAGTAATCAAGGATTGCAGAAGGCTTGAGCATAAAATCCCCATTTAGTACCCACTCATCCAATATCCCCAGATTAGTTTCTGGCTTGTGGCCTTCATCAGTGAGGAGCCTTGGATCAGAGAGCACTGCACATAAATCTTAGGCCACAAGCCAGAAACTAGTCTGGGGATATTGGATGAGTAGGCACTAGATGGGGATTTTATGCACAAGCCTTGTGGCATCCATTGATTACTCTGGCTTGCACTGAGAAAACATAAGAAATGATGATCATGTGATATATATATTATTTTTAATGATTATATATATATATATAAGTTGTGGTAATGATAAGCAGTAGTAAATTATTACTACTAACTAAATGTTATTATTATTCATAATACCTTATCGCCCAGTTGTCCACTTCCCTCAAGATAGAAAATTTAGTTCATCCAAATAAATAATAAAGGCATAAATGAAGATGTTTAAAAGTGGCTACATCTTTCAACTTTAAATAAGTTTTATTATCTAAATCATTTCTTTAAAACAATAAAAAAATATTCAAGCTTTAGTAAAATGGATGTTATAGAAATATAATTTGATTGAAAAAAAGAATATAATTCTGTAGTTAGTTTGAAACAAGAATATTAACAAAAATTTGATTTTCAAATTTATCTTCACCAAATGTTTTGCATATTAAAGAATTAATTATTTCTAGTGAGTAAATGGATAATTGTAATAAAAAAATTACAATTTTTTCAACAATATATTGTGCAACTTATCATCAAAGAGGTTTTTATTTAATTCAGCACAGAAGACCTGTTTTATATATTTTTTATTGATTTGGTCAAAGCATTGGAATCAGTTAATCAAAAATGTTTGTAACATTATTTTAAATTAGCTGCTTACCCATACAAGTTATATAGTTTCTGGAAGATTATATAGAAGATGTTTTTATTAACAAATGATGAAACATCCAAGATATTTGAAATAAACTTGGCATTAAACGAGGACATGCATTAATCTGACCCCCCCCCCCCTATGTCAGTGATCTTTGTAATAGTTTACAATTAGTTTCATGAAGCAGATGGCAACATATGGCTTCAAGGTAGAATTTTAAACTAAAACTGATTAAAAATAAAAATAATAATTTAATGCTAAAAAAAAAAAAACTCAAGTGATTTACCTTTTAAATATATTGGTAGCTTTTTAAAGAAAATAGAAAATTTGGAATTTGAGTGATTAAACAGAGATTCCAATGTTCTGCTATTGCACATAATAACTAAAAAATAAGTTATTCCTCATAATGACATAAGACTTCATATAAATCACTTACATAAACAGCTGTTTGGAAGTGGACATAAGACTTCTATCAACAAAGTATAAAAGCATTGAAAACATTTTCTTTAATAATGCTCTGTAAGATTCTAAGATTTGATAGTAAGATAGAAATAACAATCAATATCTGTTTAAGCTTTTTGAAAATAATGCTTATATTAAGCTCATTATTATAAAAACACATTTTCAATAGGTTTGGCATGAGCATTTGAACAGTTTTAATAAACGATGCCGATCCCAATTAAATTATTCTAACACTATTCTAAAAATGTGCATCTTAATTGATTTTTAATGGAAAGATATGGGTGAACCTAAAATACAATAAAAAATTACAATTAGGAAATGTGTTGAAGCCTTTCAGAAAAAAAAAAAAACTGCTGCAATAAAAGTAAATTAAACAAATAACCTTTTGGGCCCAGCGTGTAAGTGTTATGGTTCACAAATTACCTTCACATCCTTTAGGCCTGCTTATTTATGAATGATTGCCAATAAATAATAAATGTTGCATTCATTTATTAAAATACTGAAATCTAATCAATGTATCAATTCATACAAAAAATGTGCACAGGTAAAAAAAAATTCATAAATTATGCATCAAAACTAACTACACCAATTACTATCATAAAAGCTTTTAATTAACCTATTCATTCAGTCTACTGAATGTTTACTGTAGCAAATAGAGGGATTTGAATTTAGGATTTTCAGTCTCTATTCATCTTTCACTCATCTCAAACAACCGATACACATGATCACACACATATGAAAGAGATAAATGATCCCCAATAAATGTATTCGGGCCAGACGATTGTATATATGTATGGGAGATTATGATCTGGCCCAAGTGATGAGCGCTGGTTTTCCACGAAATTCATTTATTGGGGATCATTTACCTTTTTCACATATATGTGGTCATGTGTATCTTTGTTTTAGATGGAATGGAGGATAAATCTAGACTAAAAATCCTAAGTTCAAATCCCTCTATTTAAAAAAAGCTTTTATCATTTAGTATGCAAACAATTAATAACAAATGCAGTGGCAGCTCATGGCAGAAATTTTGGTGGGGGGGGGGGGGTGCTGTCTCAGAAAATTTTCAGCTGTGGTTTTAATATTGTGTAAAACGAAACAAACATAAAAAGAAAATTCACACTTAAACTTGATAAATCCCAAACAAACAAAAAAAAATTTTTTTAACTTCCTAATAGCCTAAATAATTACAATTCAAGCTTGATCCATTCATTTAAGAACGAAAATCCATTCTTCTTGTTTTACTTTCTGCAAAAAGATTAATAATTTTATCCTTCATCTCTGAATTATTGGCTGAGAAATTTTTTCTCTATTGAAAGCACTGAAAATGCGTTTAGTCTTTCAGGATTCATAGCACTCCTTAGAAAAGTTTTTATTCCTTTAAGTAACGAAAAGCAGCATTACGACTCTGATTTAGTCATGGAGATTATCAGAGAGGATTTTTGTCAGTTTCACAATTTCACTAAGAACAGCATCTAGATTATTTTCCAAGATAAATTTGAACAGTTCAATTAATTTGCAATATTCGGGCATATCGGATCTACAATAGAATACTTTTACCTCCATTTCAAGCTTTTCTTTGTCCAAAATCATGAGATACGGTTCAGTGGTCAGTAATGTCTCTTCTGTAGGCAGTTCAGCAGCTACTAAGTGTTCAGTAGACGAATATCTGCCCATTATATCAACCCATATACAGTCACACACTTCAGAATTAAAGCTACGAATATACTCCTTGTTGTTGCTTATGCCTGCCTGGCTGAGATATTTTAATATCAGGTATTAAACGACCTCTTTCCCTGACTGTAACTTTCTCACGGGAAGACAACTGCCAAAACCTAAGCTGCTAAAGTTTATTTACGGTCACGGAACTTATTTCTTGGGAATGCAAGGGATCGAAGGAGGCCATGATTAAATTATTTAAATTTTCTGTAAAATAATAGAACTGAAAAAAAAAAAACCCATAAATTTAATAAAATAGCTGGAAGTACCATAATCATCTAATTCTATACTTCATCACATTCAAGAATATGGAACACTTGTTTTTAAATAAACACACGCCGTGTCAAAAAGAAACACTACTTCACATTTGCATAAACAGGGTCAGCATTACGCAAGCTTCTTATCTTAGACATGTGTGAATGTGCACAATAGCCAAACACAACGTCATTGAACATGTGAAGCGTATAGTTTTATACAAAAATAATCCCAGTTTTAACAAGGATTTTTGCAATTTTTTCACGAAATAGGGGGATGACTACTGACATTAAGCTTGAGAATTATATAATATACAGTATAAAGAAAAAAATTAAAAAAAAAAAACAAACTTGTCATAAAGTCATTATATTGAATATTATCAAAAATAGGAAATCCGCACTGTTTGAGCAACAGTGCTTTCTCTACCTACTATTAACATGCAGCGTCTTATCTTGGACGTGTGCACACGCCCTCCAGCCAAACACCACATTGTTAGATATAGGAAGTGTACAGTTTTATACAAGAATTTTTGTAATTTTTTCATGATGTAGGGCAGGGATGCCCAACCTGTAGCTCGCGAGTCACATGCGGCTCGCGCAACCGTTTAATGTGGCTCGCATTGTACTCTTCAAGAAAAATTGATAAAATATTTTATGTTGCTTGATACCACATGCACACATTAAAAAATAAACATTTTTACAATACAAACGATAACGATATACAGTGTCAGGTTTCACATTAAATAAAATAATTAAAATATACTTTTCCTGTAATTGTAATTTATATGTATGTTACCAAATTTTTAATAAATAAATATAAATAAAATGTATTTACATTTTTTTCTTTTTAACATTTTTTTTTTAATTTGTGAATTATGTTTATAAATGTAGTATGAAAAATGCAATAATTAATTGTGGCTCCCCAAATTTTTTTAAATTCTCAACTGGCTTGCATCAAGTTAAAGGTTGGCCATCCCTGATGTAGGGGATGACTACTGACATTAAGCTTAAAGATTACATAATGTACAAGTGTAGATAAAGAATTAAATAAAAAAACTCATTGCGAATGTTGTAGGAGGTGCTGCAAATCTGCAATGCACGAGCCCCCGCTGAACAAATGACATAAATACTTATATTTAACTTTGCTTATAATACTTCTTTCATATACACTTCAATGCAAACAATTTTTTAAAAAAAATTCTTTATTTTCTTTACAGTTTCGACTGTCCAGCAGTCTTCATCAGAGTTACAATATTTGAATAATATAAATACATAACCATCATTTCACATATATATAAATACACACATATATATATATATCACAATATATACATATGTCACCTACATATATATATATATTCGAATATTGTAGCTCTGATGAAGACTGCTGGACAGTTGAAACTGTAAGGAAAATAAAGAAGTTTTTTAAGAAAATTTGTTTGCATTGAAGTGTATATGAAAGAAGTTAATATAAAAAATATATATATATGCAAAGAAAGTGAAAGAGAAGAATAAAAGAATATATTTAACTTTCACAAAGTTTGAAAAATATCACACTTCTGGAATTAAAAAAAATTTAAAACTTTCTACATTTGTTTGGTATAAGAAAGAAAATAAAATATACTTATGGGAATGAATATAATAATAATAATTTTTACAAAATTTATAATTTGCATACAAGTGATAATCAGTACGTTCAAATCAACAATATAGATGAGCATTACCTCTGCAATTTCAACAGCCTTTTTATACAAATGAATCGCTCGAACAGGATAAACATGTAGTATTATCCTGAAATGTTATAAAAAGTAACATATTAATATTATGAAAGTTAAATACTTAAAAATTATTTCCATACTATAAATCTCATCAAATTCTTCATCTATTAACATACATAACAAGCTAAAAACAAATTTTTATTTAAAAATACAAAATAATTATTAATTTGTAGTTAAATGAGTTTTGACTGTTTCACATAGTTTTGCGATATAACATGGATAATTTTATTACGAAACTTGTAAAATATGCTGAAGATGAATGGTTGTAATATTTTATGATATTAATCATTAAGGATTTGGGATAAAATAATAATTTTTCTATATATATAAAATTTGTTATGTAAATTTAAAAGAAGTCATTATATCTTTTCTGTTTTAATTCTCCAATCCATCCAATTTTGATTAAAAATAACAATATTTAATGATACACCATTTTAATAGTTAGCTACAACACGCAACAGATGCTGATTGTAATTTTCATTGGAGTTTTTTTGTTTTTAAAAAATTATTTCAAAGAATTCAGAGAATTTTTAATATTTTGAATTACTTTTAATTTAAAAGCTGTCATTATCTAAATTTAAAAATATTATACTTCAGAAAAATCTAAAGTATTAAACAATGGAACATATTTAGTGGAGCTAAAAATATTTCATACTTGATTTTCAAAATTTTCAATGAATTAGAAAATAAAACATTTTTTTCAGTAATAGAAATTTAAATAAGTTATATTAATATTCATAAATAAATTGACTTTATTAAAGATTTTTGCAAACTAAATCATTTCTTAGAATATTAATAATGAAAAAAAAAAATCTACAAACATCACAAATTATTGTTAATCCAAGTATAAATTTTAAAAATGCAGTCCTTGTTTTGAAAAAGCAGAATGAGTGATCAAAGACACACACACACACGTATATGTGCATACAGAACAAAATAAATAAATAAAAAATAGCTCTAAATAAAAATATTATTACACATAAATTCAATATATCAAGTAAGTTTGTGCTATTATATTATTTTTAGAGATAATTTTAGGCTAATTAATTTTAATAACTTTTTTATACTTTATTGTAATTTGTGATATATTCATATTATAATAGTGTACAATGGCCACATGTTGAAATACTATTTATGTAATGGCATGATCTGATCAAGATATTGCCAAACATGAAACTCCCTTAATTCAAATATGCAATAAAAAATATTGATGATTAAAACTAATGATGATATTGTTAAATAAAATGAATTTCAGTTTTAACTTAAATTTTTTTTAATATTAATTTATTATTTAATACCCTAATAAGTGATACATATAGTATAATTGGAAGTATCATAGCCACAATAGTACATCATTTATATAATAGGATGATCTGATTTATATATTAATAGACAATAAACATGCCTTAATTCAAAAATACAATCAAAAATGGGTGATGATTAAAAATATTAAGTGTACACAGTGATTGATGTTGATCCAACCATATATCACTCCTTTGAATAGTCTCTTCAAAAGGTTTATATTTATGGTATTGTCTATATTTCTGAATTATTATCAATTTGTAAAATATTCATTGATGGCCAGTTTAAGAATGCTACATAAGTTTATTATCTTTTCAATGAGGTTTTCATTTATTGTGATTTGTCTCAGGGTTTTTGATTTCTTGTATGTATTTCTGAGATTTTCATTTACTGTGATTTGGCTCAGGGTTTTTGATTTTTTGTATGTATTTCTGTAAAAATTCTCCTTTCTACCTTCCTTTTACTATTCCCAATAATAATTCCTTCATTTTTACTACTATTTCTTCTGTAATTCACTAAAGTAGCAACTTTTCTTATGCATCTGTAAATTCGATTTTCAAGTTCTTGAATGCTATATGTTAAGAAAAATTTATAATAAATGTTTTGAATTAACCTTAACATTTTTGAAGCCTACTTATGGCCTTGCATTCATAGCACTGAGAGTTAAGTGGGAGAATGCGGATATATATCCACAATACAGTGGAAGAGTGTGTATATATACACACACTCCAACTTAACTCTCAGTTCTATAAATATGAGGCAGTAAGTAGGCTTCAAAAGCGCTAAGCTCGATTCAAAACGTATTTGTTATAAACTTTTTTTAACATAGCGTCCAAGTACTTGAAAGTCAAAATTGCTATTTATTCTATATTTTCCTGTATCTGCGAAATGACTTGAGATTGTCTTTTCTGTTCATTTTGTAATTATTTCTTTCACTGATAATTTGACTTTTCCAGATTTTTTTCATGTTCTTTCTTGCTGTGTTTCATTTCTTCAAGTAACTTAGTATTTTTTACTTTCTTAAACATACTTTTAATCTTTTCTTTTATTCTTTCCCGATTTTCCTTAATTGTACGATACACTTTCAAACACAGCTTGCTATTCCATTTTCACATCTTTTCTTTCTTTCTTCATTTCGTTATTACTTTTACCAAATGCTTGGATTTTTTGATCATTTTTTCCCAACATTGTTTTTTTCTAGTTGCTTGGAATCTTTGATTATATTTTCTCCCAACATTTTCTTTAGCTTCTCTTGTGGCCTGTTACTCTCACTTTTCTATTATTTGCCATTCTTGACATTTATTTGCTGAAACTGCTCTACTCATACTCCATTCTTTATTTCTTCAACTTTCATATCCATGCAATTTTACTTTTATCTTTGATTTTATCAGCATTATATTTCTTTTGTTTATAATGTCATTCTTGTATGCCATTCCATTTTCTATATTTCTTTTATTTTTATTTATTTGTATTCTCTTTGATCACTATTATTCATCAAATCTACATATAATGAAACTTCACATTTATATTTTAGCAATGTGAGATTAGAGTACTGATGAAATAGTTGAAATTTGAACCTGGACCAGCTTGAACTAATTTGAGGACCAAAAGTTGTGCCATTTATATATGGCCCTTCTCTACAATTGGCTTTGACTTATTTTATTGGCTATCTGCATATAAAACTGTGTTGGTTGTGTACTTATGGCTAACGTGTTAAGAAACTCAGCTATTTATTCAATAATTTGTTGGTCTGTGCCAAAAAATATTTGCTCCATTTTACCAGACAAAGTATGGTGAATTTAATGGGTAATTTGACTTCCTAATAAAGGAGTGGGTCATTAAACCTCTTCTTCATGTAGTTTTGTATACTTGGACATGATCCCATTTTAGTATTCCTTAATCCTATCCAATAAATGCCCTTTAATATTTCTGGAAAGTAGCAGACTTAGTGAATACCAATTATGCCTGTGAGATTCCTTGAAGGTGACCATGTGCTATGACCAACTTGACTTCCTCTAATGTTGTATTTAAATAATCTTTCCAGACTATTCAAACAATCTACTGGCATTCCACTTGATTGCCTAAGAATGTGCTGATTTTTTAAAATTGGATTCACTACTCTAGATGTATATTTGCAACTACCAGAGTTGAACTGGGTTGGTCTTCTTCGTACATTCTTTATTTCAGTGTCCATTTCTCCTGTACAATTAATTATTATTTTGATTTAGTAAATATTCTCTTCTAAGATGAATTTGATTTTGGTTTTAATCCATCTTCCTGTGGTTAGCTTTCCATCGTGTTGTTGAGGGTGTGTGATGGAATATTACATCTGAACTACAGATAAGTATTTTGATGCTAAAAGTCCTACAGATAACTTTAGTCAATAATTGAAAAGCAAAATTGCTGTCAAAAAGTTTAGGCTCAGTTCATTATCAATACATAAGTGTGTAATTTTAATTGTGAATAGGCTAATTCATGAAGTTATGAATCTATTTTATCCATAATTTCAACTATAACTGGGGATTGGATTATTTGCAATGGAAAGGCCATAAATTTTATATTATGCAGTTTGTATCAGTCAAAAGAAATCTGTTGTATATAGGTTAGTACATAATAAATTACTGAGAACATTAAAGAACCGAAGCTCATCCAAGCCAGCTAGGATGTCAAATTAAAGACATTAAATCAATTACAGGATGTAATTTTTGAAATACCTGCTGTTATTACCAGGTATGAAACATTGGATCTCAAACTGAAATGTCAAATTAAAGACATATCAATTTCAAAACATATTTTCTGAAATACGTTATGTAATTAATAAGTCCAAGCTTTGGATTAAAATATTCTATGACTACTCACATCATGCTAGGTTGTATCAAGTGTCAAATCAATATAAAGAAAAAACTGGAATAAATGATTGTAGGGGGCATTTCAAAATGCTTGTCATCTTATAATTATTCAGCTATAGTACTAAAAAAGAAAGAAGGATTGGTGCATACCCGTATGCTAGGCAGCTAAATAAAGTAATGATATGAGTTCTTAATGAAGTTTTTTAAAAAAATATTCGCCACTTTTGATCTATCTATTCTCTAATTATTGATAAAGATCAATCTCCATCCAAAGATTATCATCATAATGCTTTCAGATAAGGCGATTATTCTGATCACTGTAATTCTATGTTGTTTGAGAAAATAAATGGCAGAGCTAATCTTCCGAAATATCATGACTATGTTTTATACATGACATCAAACACATCACGTTGATGTACATCAATGATATAATCGTGTCGATTAATGTAGAATAATTCTTTCACAAATATGAAAAGATAAGAGGATCAAAATTAATATTAAAAAAAAAGTACTCCAGCAATGTATAAAGTGGTATTTTAGGCTAAATCATGGGAAGCGAGAGTACACAATCACATCCTGAAAAAAATATAAATAATTCTAAGATTTCCTACTGTGAAAACTATGGAATATATCAGAATTGTTCTTAGGACTTGCAAATTTTATGATAAATTTATAAGAGAATTTTACTGCAAATATAAAGTCTGTTATAGCTCTTAAGAAAAAATGTTTCATGAAAATATCAAATTCTGAAGAAGATAAAAAAAAATTCTTGATTAAGTAATGCTATCTATTTCTAACTTTGGAAAACCCTTTCATGTTTCAAATAGACAGTAGACATATTATTCCAAATCCAAGACAGCCAACCTATGAATCTTTATTTTATAAGCTGAGTGCTGAAAACTCCAGAAACTAATTGTATAAGGAAGCTATAGCTATAGCCTGGGCATTCCAAAAATTTGCCAACAATTTTTTCTAGGTAATTGTGATAACTGATCATAAAAGTCTTAAACTCTAGTTATTTAACTATCAATGAGTTTATTTCCAGTAGATTTCTATAAACTGTTATCCCCACTGCCAGATTTACCATTAAATTAATTAAGCTAAAGCTTGGGGCCTCAGCTTTCATCAGGGTTTTAAATTTAAAAAAAAAATTGAACAGAGAAAATTTTTTTATGCTATCCTGTAAAAAAACTGATTGAAATTCACCTCGGGTGAACAAAGGTTGCAAAGGTGGATGCTGTATATAGCCTATTTACTTTTTTAATTGTGTAAAAGTGATAGGGAAATTTTGATCACTTACTACCGATAGAATCTATAATTTTAATCATTATTGGATAATTAGTATGATGCTATGATTATTTTGAGCAGATGAATTACTTTCAGACAATAAATTATTTATGGTATGATTAAACAAAAATGTATACATTATTGCCAATTTAAGACTATAAAGGATTGTTGCATTTGGAAACGTGACACTTGTTGCGGACACTCCAATAATTGATTAGTTTAGTCTTCAGGCAATGAAATTGTGTGAACACATAAATCTGTGTTAAAAAAAGGGTGGATGTTGGAATTAGAATTACTTTGAGGGTGTAATGCCACAAAATTTTGATTTTTCATAAAAGTATTAAGCCTTATTTGTAAGTATGACAAGAAAAAATTGGTTTATTTCATATTATATACTTAAAAAGAAAGTTTGTTCAAGTCAAAATGGTTATAGAATTGAACGTACATTGAAATATATTCACTCGTAAACTTGTGTGAAGCAAGCGAACATAAAAATTTGTTCCTTTTTATAAGATATAATATACAGTAATTAATTATTTTTTTTTGCAATATATTAATTTTTATGGTTTTATATTCTACATGGAATAAATAAATATTTTTGAAATGTTTTACGAATAGTAATATTTTACATTTAAAAATGAAGAGGTTTGAAAATGGTACCCCCAAAAAAGAACAAGATATATTTGTTAAATACTCATTTATCTAAGCTACCTAAATTTAACACTTTTTTTAAACCTGTAACAGTATCATCTATGAATGACGATGATTCGTCTGTCTACTTCACTTTCATCAAATGCTCTGATCGATAATGAAAATGCAATATGCGTGAATACCGAAGAAACTGCAGCCAACCCAAGTGAATCCATAAATTTACATTGCGTGGAAGCTGTATTCAATGCAAGGTTAATAGAAGAGCCTGAAATTCAGCATGTGGACAAGCAATGCCACTGGATTTCTCTTTCCGAAGAAGATATCATTTTGGATTAGAAAAAGATCAGAAGAATATCAATACTGGAATAATTACTTTATAAATTCAAAACAGACATTCAAAAATAAAACATGATATTGTTCGTTGGGGCCCTTTCATCATACCAAAGCAAATAAAAATATAAACTTGATTGCCTCATACATACGGAATTGTTTGCAAAATGTGGTCCACTTCCTTATCTGCATTTGCAAATAATGGATTTAAGGATTGGGAAAATAGAATATCAAAAGGAATTTCATGAAAAATCAGTAGATCATAAAATAGCTATGCTCAATTATATTAAACAAGGAAATGAACTCTAACAATTGATTGTGCAATAGAAGATCGAGTAAGAGAAGATGAATAATATTGGAAACTAGTCTTACGAGTTGTGGAAGTGATAAAAACTTGAGCAGAGTGGGTTTTACCATTTTGTGGAACAGATGAAAAATTTTAATTCTCTTAAAATGGAAATTACATACACATGTTGGAACTTCTGCCTCAATTCGATCCTTTTTTTAGCGAGGCATATTGAACAGTTTGGAAATGCTAGATCAGAAAAAGCATCATATTTGTCAAAAACAATATATGAGAAATTAATTGAAATAATGGCAACTAATGTAAGAAAATCCATTTTGAATGATATAAAAAAAAAAAACAAGATATTTTAGTTTATCAATTGATATGATGGTAGATTTATTACACATTGATCATATGACAATTATTCTTCGATATATTTCTCCTGACCCTGAATATCTTGTTGAGCATTCCATCACATTTTTACTATTAGAAGACCATACTGGATAAAATCCAGATAAAACAATATTAGATTATTTAATGAGTATGGACTTGATTTTAAGAAATGTCGAGGCCAGTGTATGACAATGAAACTAATATGGCAGGGAAATATAAAAGAATAAAAGTCATAATTTTACAACAAAATCAAGATGCAATTTTCATTCCTCGCACTGGACATTCTTTAAATCTTGTATGCCTAGCCACTGTGAATTGTCATTTTGAAGCAGTAATTTTTTTGAATTCGTTCAAAAAATATATAACTTTTTTCCTCCAGTACAACCAAACCATGGTTAACACTAAAATCTTATTTGGACTCAGAATCTCTGGTCGCTAAGAGTCTATCAATACATAGAAACTCATTCCAAGGCCACTTCTGCAAATGTGCAAAATTATAATTCCATTGTTGAGGCTTTAAATGAAATACAAAACAATGAAACTGACATCAAAAGAGAGGCAAAAAAAACATCGAGGAAAAAATGGAAAAATTTGAGTTCGTATTCATGCTAATTCTATGGGATACTTTGAAACAATTTCATCACATTTCTAAACATAAGTACATGTGCAAAATTATTTTTATCTTTGTCTGATTATTTCAACAAAATAAAAGATCAATTTGATGAAATCGAGATGAGAACTAAAAAAAGCAATTACCTGACATGGATCACAATATCTCAAAGAAAATTAAAATAAGAAAAAACTGATCAAATAAAGAAAATGCTCTTGATGCACTAGAATCACTATCTCCATGAGAAACTTTTAAAAGATAATCATTTCTTCCAGTGATTAACAAACGTCAAACAAATTTGCAAGAAACAAAAGTATATGACAATATTTTGAGAAAATTCTAATTTCTTTTGAATCTTAATCAAACAAATGAAGACTTGGAAAAAAAAAAAACATAACATTTTTAATCCAGTTTTTCCCTGAAGATTTTGATCAAAATTTATATGAAGAAATGGTTTTATTTTATCTTTACCTAAAGATAATTACTTAGAAAAACAAAATTTGTCATTTCAAGATGCTTATAATACTATAGTGCAAGATAAGGTATAATCTGTATCTCCTAATGTTGAGGTAGCTTTTCGAATTTTTTTGATTTTAATGATTACGAATTCTTCAGGCGAACAATCTTTCAGCAAATTAAAATGTATGCAATTAAATAATATTCATATTCTTGGTAAAAATATTCACTCAATTTTTTTTGTGACTGATAGATATACACATGCGTATATATATATAAACAAAGGGGGTAAAATTACCCTCCTGATGCTATGGATTAAAAACTCTCTGAATGTTGAACAAAGGATCAAGAATAGAATAAATCCACCTATTCTTGGTACCTCTGACATTATAAGCATATCTTTGTCAACATTGTTAGCAATTCAGAGTGAAATTCATTTATCAGCTAGATAAATTTATTAGCCAGATGGAATATGGCACTTCAGAGTTATTAAACTCGTAATCAATAATACAAGCCTGGAGACAGCATCTCTCTTTTAACGCCCTGATTTTTCACACCTTGATTGTAATTTAAACTTTATAAATTAAATCTTATTTAATTATTACAAACACGGTGTTAAAAGAGAGATGCTATCTCCAGCCTTCTATAATCGATTATGAGTTTAATAACTCTTAAATGCCATATTCCATCTGGCTGATAAAATAATTTCACTCTAAATTACCAACAATATTGACAAAAGTACGCTTATAAACATCAGAGCAACCAAAACTAGGCGGATTCATTCAGTTCTCGATTCTTTGTTCAGCATTTAGAATGCTTTTAATTCATAGCCTGGTGGAGAGTGATTATTCCCTTTATTTACATGTACATGGAACTATGTTTAAGTTGTCTAGCATTGGTGGTCGTCAGTGCGACTGCCTTGCACTTGCAGGCAGTTGCCCGGGTTGTGGGTTCGCGTCCCGGCCGATGCTATGACACTTTTTTAAAAAAAAAAAAAAAACTATGTTTAAGTTAAAACTTATATATATATGATGATGCAATATATAAACATAAATGAAAAATGTAAAAAAAAAGATATTAAAAATTAATTATTAATGATTTCAGTGACTTACTGGGCCGCTTTTTCTATAGATAAGAGAGCAGTATCAGGAGTTCCATGCTGAATAAAAAGATTACACGCTCTCTCCATTAAATCTGCTGTTTCTACTAAGTTTCCGATATCTCGACAGATTAAAGCAGCTTGTTCCAAACACTTGGCTCCTTGGTAAAAAGAATTATTGTTGAAATGAGCATCTGCAGCCAAAATAAAGCATTGCCTACTCTGGTCATATGATTTGGCATTCCTGAAACTTGTGCCTAAATATATATATGTGTGTAATTTTAAAAAACTAATAAAAGAAAATATATCATCACATTATCACCATTTCTTATGCTTGCTCGTAACTGTTATTAAAACAGGCAAAACTCTCTATACAGTAGATCCGAGGCTCCTCACTGATGAAAGCCACAAGCTAGAAACTAGTCTGGGGATATTGGATGAGTAGACACTAGATAGCTATTTTATGCACAAACCTTCCTGCATCCATTGATTGCTCTGGCTTGCACTGAGTGACGCTACTGTAAAGAATTTTGCCTGTTTTAAAAGAAAATATACAAAAATATTTATTTAAATATATAGGCCATTGTTAATATCTTAGCCAATAAATAACCAATTAAATAAAAGAATTTTTAAATAAAAGGTTTTTAAAATATAGAAATTTAAAATATAGCAAAATTTTTAAATTAGTTATCTTTTAAACTAAATTTGTTATAAAATTATGAGTAATCTAAAATATACCTCCAATATATTGGAATGGAACGGATGTTTTTACATGATATGATAATAGATTAGCTAGGTCATCATAGTGGGTAAGAGTCTATCTAGGATCTCTGTACCCATGCACATTTTGTTCTCATTCTTGGAAGATGGGATATTAGTATATATGTCTCAAACTCTAACTATATACTCATCTCATTCTTATCATCTTTAATTTCTGTTATTCCCAGATTTCAAACTCAGGAAGAATCTGCATGATCATCTAGTTCAGGGTATATCAATATCACTCAATGTGCGGGTATGTGCAAACATGTAAGAAGATATGAGGGTATGCGAGGGTGTGACAACATATGTAAATGTGTGAGAATATATGGCAAATTAAAAAACTGAATAGGGAGAAATACAAATGATAGTCTTTAATTTAAAAATATAAATATTTAATAACTTTAGTTATAGTAAATGTAAACTTAGTAACGACATTGATAACAAAATATAAGTAATTTAATTCAACATCAATGGATATTCTTTGATTATCATTAATTTTTAATCATTGGTCCAATCCTTGTTCCCTTCAGAGAATAACTATTTGATGTCCAAATTAACATAATAGAAAATTATTTTATAACTTACGATTGTTTAAATCATCCTTGCTTGCTAAATTATTTTATTAAAATTATAATTTAAACCACTGAACATCACATGATCACCATTTCTTAGGCTTGCTCATAACTGTTATTAAACAGGCAAAACTTTCCGTACAGTAGTGGCATCCAATGATTACTCTGGCTTGCATTGAGTGGCGCCACTGAATGGAGAGTTTTACCTCTTTAATAAAAATTATAATTTGTTATTACTTCCACTAACTTGATAGATTAAATCACATCAATCATCAATCATGTTGATGATCAGGATAAAGACAGGAAAGACCAATTATACAACAAATAGTTAATCCGTACAACTAAAACAATTAATTAAATAATTAGTAATAAATTGAAAGTATGCTAGCCTTTCACATGCGCAATTATAACTGAGACAGCCAATCAGATTTTAAACAGCTATCTAATAAACAATCAAGCTAAGACACGAGACAGAGATTTTGATAGAAAAGGTTGATACCAACCTTTTCTAAACTTAACTTTTATATATATAAGCCAGTCTTAAGCATCTTAGCATGAAAACTTTAAATATATAAACATATACAATTATCATTCATTGTGTTATTAATATAATATATTACGGCCCGAAATCTCAGATTTACTATACCGCAATTTTCATAGCAGCAACGTATGTAAACAATATTTATCTAAATCGCATGTAATATATTATATTAATAACACAATGAATGATAATTGTACATGTTTATATATTTAAAGCTTTCGTGCTAAGATGCTTAAGACTGGCTTATATATATATAAAAGTTAAGTTTAGAAAAGGTTGGTATCAACCTTTTGTATCAACCTTTTCTATCAAAATCTCTGTTTCGTGTCTTAGCTTGATTGTTTATTAGATAGCTGTTTAAAATCTGATTGGCTGTCTCAGTTATAATTGCGCATGTGAAAGGCTAGCATACTTTCAATTTATTATCAATTTTAATAACATGCGATTTAGATAAATATTGTTTAAATGATTAGTGCAAACAAACAAAAAAATATAAATAATGGTGTCACTGTAAAAATGACAATATATATTAAGTTCTCATCAGAACCTAGATTTTATTTTAATTTACAATAAGGCTAATAATATTTAACCCTTCTATTACATATCAAAAACTTACACCCCCCCCCTTCCATCCATATTAAAAGAAAGAGACAAATGAAGTAATTTACATAAAATAGATAAATAATTAAAACGCATGACTTCAACCTAAGTGTAACTTAAGAGTTCATACAGAAAATGTTCTAGTAAAATATTATAATCATTCTCTTTAATCTATTCCAGGTTATAAGTGGTAAGATTCGAGTGTTCTACAACATTCGTTATGTCACTTATAATTTCTCTCCTTAGAAGGTCTACTTTGAGATGAAATCATCATTTATCCATGAGAATATTAGAATTAATATTTATATATAATCAATTATTTGGCAAAATATCTTGGACATCTTTAGATAATGCACTTTGGAACTTATCAGTTATATTATTTAATTTAAACTGGATCCAATTTCCATTTTGTGATATATCAATGCCAAATCACTTACATTCATCCATAATTTCCATATTATCTATATCAGTATTAGAGTCTTTCATAGCTTTTACATAAATAAATCATGGTCACATCTTATTTATCAGTCAGTAGTTTCATTTTTAATGACTACCAAATATTCCACATTTTTCTCTCTGGTAGTTCTTTAACAACAGTAATCAATATCAATAGATAGATCAATCTTCTATTCCTTTATTTCATTTTTATATGCATATCTTTTTTTATATGTAATGTATACCATTATTGCAACTTTTCAATATCTCTTTTATTAACATACTTAGTATCTCAAATTATCAACTAAGTTCATCTACATATCTAGTTACAATGTTTTTTATTAAGAAATTTTCATATTCTTTAATTTTGGGTTATTTATTTCTCATGCACATGTATGAATTGAATCTCTCTCTTTTATTCAGATATGTGACTGTATTAGGTTGCTAAATTGGCATTCATTTTATGTTGTCTATAAAAATTCAATCATTATTATGCCCTTAGTTGAGTCGGCAAATAGTGTGCCTATTGACATCACTGAATCTTAACACCGGTTATCAAATATATAATGGAATCAAAAAAAAAAAGGCTACCAAACAAAGGACTAAAGGATGCCTAGTCATATACTGATGCACACATAGTTAATAATGCAGCATATTAGATAAACAAGGTAATTAGTTAACAAATACTTGAGATAGCCACATAATGGTGGTAATGTAGTAGTATATAGGAAGTTTGTATATATAAAATAAATATTTGGTTTGAATTAAACAAAATAAATGGGATGAACGTATTTATTTCTCAGGGTAGCCAATTTGTAATAAATGGCGTCAATGTTACCAATTTATAACCATCAATGATATTCTTTATCATATATGTGGACTTTAAGTGATTCTTGTTTAATGCCACAAAGTTAACATGAGTTTATAATTGGATATTACCTATATAGCTTTCAGAGAGAATCATATAACCCCCCCCCCCACACACACACAAACATATACATTCCCGAGTGTGCAGTTTGCCATAAAGAAAATGATTTGAAATATATGGGCAACATATATGAACAAAATTATCGACTAAAATATATAACAAATTTATTGGATATACAAAATAATAATTAAATTAAATTACTAAATGCAAAGTGATTAGTAAATCACATAAAGATTATCTACATGTGTAAACATGTCACAATGTGAATTTAATAGATAATCTAATCAATTCTGACATTTCAAAATAAATATAAAATAATTCTTAATGTTCATATATGTGGAAACTAAGAAGTTCAATGATAATAAATAGTGATCTGTTTTACGTGTACTAATCAATTTCAAAATGATCAAATTTGAACTTAAAATAGATATGCTGATATATATCTGCTTAATATGTTAAAAATAATAATTCAATAAAAAATTATTTAATCAGACAACTTTTATAATAATATTATACTTAATTTCATCAACCCGGATTTTGCCCCCATACTGGAGCCTTATCAAGATGTAAATACACTTAAAGTTACATTACAATGTGATGTGATGTACTGTGACTTCTCCTTAAACGGAGTCAGGAATCTCTCAGCAGCTATGCCCAGAGAAACCTGTTAGCCACTTTACCTTCCTTTTCCATTGTCCACCCTAAGTTTCCCCATAATCTGTTCCATCCCATTTCCACAACATAATCTTTGTCAACTAACTCCATGACCTTCATATCACAATTCTTTCTTTTCTACAGCAACTCCACCTATAGGCTTCATTTTACATTACAATATCAAAGATAAAACAAATCTTCTATTTCCTATTCATTACATACATAAATAAATTATACATAATATTTACACACAAATGTGATCTAAATCATAACCATATATTTACATTATACAATCACACATTTATACCTTAATATCATTCATAAGTTTCCCAATCTTTCTCTCCTTACATACGTATATAATTATATTTAATATTTTAAACCCAACATAATTAGAATGATAATCATCTATATAAATATATACACATAATTTACTTATACTTATACCCAACTTAAATTAAATCTTCGAGCTATTTTCCAACCAACTTTACAAGACCTTTGACCATATTCATACATTTTTCAAAATTCTCCTGTATATACAAAGTTTCATAACATATCCTCTCACTAATACTTCTTTACATACTTAATCACCTGTTGTTTTCACAACTCATTCTATACCCAGTATTCAAAAAATGTACATAAATCCCTAATATCGTATCCTTCCTCCTACATTTTTTTGAATACTGGGCATAGAATGAGTTGTGAAAAAAACATTCAGGTGATTAAGTACGTAAAGAAGTATAGTGAGAGGATATATTAAGAATCTTTGTATATACAGGAGAATTTTGAAAAATGTATGAATATGGTTAAAGGTCCTGTAAAGTTAGCTGGAAAATGGGTGTTGTTAGATAGCTGGAAGATTTAATTTAAGTTGGGTATAATTATGAGTAAATTATGTGCATATATTTATATAGATTATTATCATTCTAATTATGTTGGGTTTCAAATATTAAATCATCATCATCATTATCAATTCACTGCAGGATGAAGGTATTTCCAAATTCAATCTATCTTCTCAAATCTTCTCCACATCATCCCTGCACACTTTCTTATTTCATCCATACATCTCACATGTGGTTTCTTTCTGGGTCTTTTAAAATCTCTTGGGATCCAGTTTAATATTTCAATTGTCCATTGATTATCATCTCTTCTAACAATATGTCCAACTCAACTCTACTTCAGTCTATTAATTTTTCAATGAGGTCAGTAACACCTGTTTGTTCTCTTACCCATACATTGCATTTTCGATCTCTTCTTGTCTATCCCAACATGCATCTTTCTATACTTCTTTGAGTGGTCTGAAGTCTCTGTATTGCTTTTCTATTAAGTGTCCAAGTCTCAGATCCATAAGTAAGAACTGATAAAACACATTTATTACAAACTTTCCTTTTCAAGCACATAGGCATATTTCCTTTTAGTATCAAGTTATTTCTACCAAAAGCACTCCAGCCAAGTTTAATTCTATGATTAATTTCATCAAGTTATTTCTACCAAAAGCACTCCAGCCAAGTTTAATTCTATGATTAATTTCATCCATTATGTTTCCATCTGCATTAATAATCTGACCAGGGTATTTGTAACTGTTAACTTCTTCTAACTCATCATAATCAATCTTTATTTTCATATTTTGAAAAAATCCATTAAACATTTAGTCTTTTTAACATTTATCTTTAGTTCTACTTACATCTGATAACTCCTGCAACATTTCCTGCAGCTCTAAAGCATTATTTGCAAAAACAACTATATCACCTGAAAAATCTAAATGACTTAAATAATTTCCTTTTATTTTCACTCCTTTTGCTTCCCATTTTAATAAACAAAATACTTCTTGCAGCACTGCTGTAAAGAGTTTTGGAGATATGGAGTCACCCTGTCTTACACCCTTCTCAATGTTGACTTTCCTAATATTATTATGTAATCTAATTGTTGCTGTTGCATTTTTATAAATATTCTTTAAAATATGACAATATCCTGGATCTATACCTTGATGATCCAATGCTTTAATCACTGAAGAAATGTTTATAGAATCAAATGCCTTTTCATAATCTACAAATCCAAAGCATAATGGTAACTCATATTCATTTGTCCTTTCTATAACTTCTCTCAATACCTGGATATGATCTACTGTACTAAAACCACTTTTAAATCCAGCTTGTTCTCTTGGTTGGTGGAAATCCAATGTTCTCTGTAGATGAGATGTAAGGAGAGAAATATTGGGAAATTTATGAATGATATTAAGGTATAAATGTGTGATTGTATAATGTAAATGTATGATTATGATTTAGATCACATTTGTGTGTAAATATTATGTATAATTATTTATGTAAATAATGAATAGAAAATAGAAGATTTGTTTTATCTTTGATATTGTAATGTAAAATGAAGCCTGTAGGTGGAGTTGCTGTAGAAAAGAAAGAATTGTAATGCAACTTTAAGTGTAGTTACATCTTGATAAGGCTCCAGTATGGGGGCAAAATCAGGGTTGGTGAAATTAAGTTTAATATTTTTATAAAAGTTGTCTGATTAAATAATTTTTTATTAAATTATTATTTTTAATATATTACATTGCAAGTTTTAATTTGAAATTTGATCTTTTTTTTTTTGGTATATATCTGCTTATACTCTTAAAACTTTGATATAGTATGAAGCAGATATAAGTGTTTAAATTGGTCTTATTTTAATAAAAATAGAATTGTTTGGCACCCTATAGTAATATTATATTATATAATGAACATATCTATGGTTTTGTTTGAATTTAAACATTCAAATTATTTTGAATATACCAGAATTGTCATTCAAGCTTTAATTTTCTAATAATAATTTAAAAATAGGCTTAAGTAAGAAACGTTTAGATTTAAAAATATGTAAAAAAAAAAAATGTATACCTTTTTATAATAAATAATTTTTTTGAAACAAATATTTCCTTAACAATCTGCTCATAATATAACAAAAATTTTACACCAGGCTAAAAGTATCCCCTTTTAATTCCATCACCTTTTGTTTAAATATATTAACATTACGAAGTAAATTTATATAGAATGTGCACTTTTAATGAAAATGATTACTTCGTAAGTCAAGTAAAGAAAATTTTTTCCAGAAGTATCTTTGTACTATATCTAATTTTCCTGTTAAAGAATTTATATAATATACGTCATAAGTATATAGCTAATATTGGGCTTCATTTGTAATAACAGCTGTTACGCTCTCTCTGCATGTTGTACGAGGGTGAATCAAAAATTATCCACAAGCTGTCAATTTTAATACTTCTATTGTTCGTTGTCTCCCTAATCATTGCAGTGCAGTCATAAATACATAACATCAGGTCAAATGTGACCATAGCGAGAGAAATAGTGGGTGCTCTAATTATGATTTGCAAGAAAAAAGAGCAACATGCATTGATTCATCTTGTATAATCTGAGGATGTGCCATAAGATGATATTTATTGAAGACTGCGCAAAGTAGGGGAAAAGGGTTTATCTGCAAAAAAGTGTGTATGAATGGAAAAAGAAGTTCAATCTGGGATTCTCAAAGGCCAGTATTAGAAAATAATCAGCAAAAAGATTCAACAATCAAGACTGTTCATTACAGTGAGATGCTTACTGAAGATCTGAAATCTAAAATTCAGACAAAACATGGAAGACTGCAATACAAGGTTGTCGTACTGTTGCATAAATGCACATCTATACACTGCTACCTGCACTGTTGATAATTTCCAAACATCATGTTTTGAAGTGTTGGAGCATTCTCCTTAAAGTCCTGATTTTGCTCTATCGTTTAGCACCCTAAGAGCACATTCATAACTGATAGCGCAAGCTAAAATATATTTTGAGCGAATATGTAAACTTGTTGACAGATAGACAAAGTATATCGAAGAGCAGGGAAATTATATAAAAAAACGATATATTTGTCTTTCCTCAAGTAGATAAAAATAAACTCTACAGCCAGTGTGGATGAACAAGCACTTCTTTGTTATAAAACCAGCTGGTAACAATATTTCTTCATCTTATGTGTACTTCATATATAAATAAGTTAAGAGATGACTGGTTTTGTTGATGAGTAGATATGGGTTAGGTTAGGGCAATAGCAACTTGAACCGCATTGGATAACTGCATATTCAAATTTCAGGAAAACAACAATGATCTGCGGTTTTTAACTAATGCACGATGATTTTGACAATCATCATGAGACTTCTATCGGCATGTATTTTTTACAGCAACAAGTTTCAAGGGGCACGGAGGGTTATTAATAATAGCTCTCTTCATTATTTTGCAAATCTCTGAATGAATCTATGCCTGTGTATTTATATTACCCTTATAGCGTAATATTTGAAATACAGGCACTCTTCATATACCTGCAGCCTAATTGTAAATACAGGGGATTTGAACTCGGACTTTCAAGCACCTTTCAACTATCCACACTATCTCATATCCCTGATACACATGATCACACATATGTAGAAAACATCAATAATCACCAATGTACGTATTTTGGGCTGAACCAGCACTCATCAGTTGGTTCACTTGTAGGAATAGTCCAGACAACATGACTCAGAAAAACAAAAATAAAGACAATAGTTATATATTTTTTTTAAATTTACAAAATAAAGTAAATTTACATTCTTTTAATTAGAGACAAAAGCAATTTCAATTATAATTTATTCCTTAGCTCATTTTTTGATAGAACATAAACAAAAATAATTAATTTTCATTACATTAGTGAAACCAATATCTTTGTTTCTATAATTTATATATTCCTTTCTGTTATATAAAATAAATAATTTAACCATGATTTCTTTATTATTATTTGAATTGTAATAAACAATATATCTCATTTAGCACAGATATTTTGTTATATTATATTTATTTATTTAAAACAGAATATATAACGTTCAAGTGTGTTAGAATATATTTGTAAAAACTTTAATAAGAATACACACGCATATATAATTCGACTATATATAAATAAATCAAATCAAATAAATAAATGACAAACTTTTATTGATTTCTTCTAGCGCTTTCAAAGGTATAACCTTCATTTTCAAGAAGTGCAATATTCCTTCATTTTCACGAAGTGCAAATATGCAAAATAGGACAGATTAAATATGCAAATATGGATGGGAAAATTTAAACAGAATATTGATTATTTGCTGGTATAACTCTAACTTTTCAGATATTTTGTCATTATGACCAATTTCTATAATTAACTATCTGTGTGCGATATTTCCTTTTTTCCTTTATGTATACACATTATTTTCCTATTATGTATATGTGTAGAAGACATTTTTCTTTCAATATTGTTATTGTTAATGTTTAATATACTTGATTCATGAATGTAAAAACTAATTTCATTTTAACATATAATATGTTATATATAAAAAAAGCAAAAATAAAGAAGGAAAGAGGAAGAGAAACTATTGAAGATTAATTTCATTTTACATAAATACATGTATATTTTCATGTACTTATATATAAAAACAAATATATACATTTATCCTAGGCTAAAATTTTGACTGCAAGCTATATATTCAGATAAGTCCTTTCTAAGTATATCTATATAAAAATAAATAATAAGGCTACATGTAATTTTCATAAATTAGTTTATTACATTAATGTACTATAAAAAGATTTAGATAATGCACTAATGGCATCTATGCATAAATTATTAAAAGGAAAATAACAAATTTATAGTAAATAATATGTAATTTAATTCAATTAAACCACTAAACATCACATGATCATCATTTCTTATGTTTACACAGGCTGTTTTAACAGAGGCTAAACTCTCCATACAGTAGCGCCACTCGGTGCAAGCCAGAGTAATCAATGGATGCAAGAAGTTTTGTGCATAAAATCCCTATCTAGTGCCTACTCGTCCAATATCCCAGACTAGGGTTGCGTTAGATCCTAAGATCTAGGTACAGTGCTCTCAGATCCAAGATTCCTCACTGATGAAGGCCACAAGCTAGAAACTAGTCTGGGAATACTGGATGAGTAGGCACTAGATGGAGATTTTACGCACAAACCTTCTTCCATCCATTGATTACCCCTGGCTTGCATTGGTGGTGCTATTATATGGAGAGTTTAGCCTCTGTGGAATTTACTTAAATTCAGATAGAATACTAAAAAACTATTTAAAGTTTAATATAGCAAACAATAATTCAAAATATACCTTTTGACAATGAAAGTTTATTTGCAATAAAATCAGTGCTATACAAAATAATAATCAGGAGTATAGAAAATATGCAGTTAATTAAAATAAATAATGCCATTAGATAGCCAAACTAAGGCAAAACTCTCCATACAGTAGTGCCACCCTGTGCCAAACAGAGTAATCAATGGATGCCAGAAGGCTTGTGCATAAAATCCCTATCTAGTGCCTACTCATCCAATATCCCCAGACTAGTTTCTGGCTTGTGGCCTTCGTCAGTGAGGAGCCTTGGATCTGAGAGCACTGCACCTAGATCTTAGAATCTAATGCAACCCTCCAGCAGCCACCTTTTACCTCTACTTAACTATAAAACTATGAGAATCAAATTAAAACAATAATATTTTCAATCTAAGCTCAATAGCTTATATAGTCATATGGGTCTGAACTCAGTTCAGCATCCATACATTTTGGTATCTTTGGTTCCTAGTTAGGGTTTTTATGCACGAGTCTTCTGGCATCCATTGATTACTCTGGTTGGCACAGAGTGGCACTACTGTATGGAGTTTTGCCTTGTTTAATAACAATTATGTGCTAGTATGGGATAGTGATCACGTGATATTTAGTGGTTAAACAAGTAAGATCCGAACAAAGACAAATAGTATGCATCATCTCAGCGTAACAAAATGTAACATAAACACAGTTCACTAAGACAAATCAGATTATTTCAACATCAAGATGTATAGAAATGAATTAATGAATCTAATCGTGATTATAGTGTCCAAATAGTCATTCTTCCTAACACTTAATTACGAAACAAAATTGTTTCAATTTTGAAATGAGAATGCAATCAAATAGAACATTTATATGATACAATAATGATTATCTTTCATATCAATTAGAAATTGTATTAATCAAACTTCTGAAATGAAAACAAAAAACATGTTTAGTGCCTACTCTAATGATAATGCTAATTTAATCAAAACTATATATATATAAAAAATCAGCAAATAAATAGAAAATTAAAACAGAATAACATTCCCTTGAAGAATGGTATTAAGAACAAACACAGAATAGGTAATTCAGCCAAAGTTTTTTTTTAATGAGAATAAAACAAATTACCTCAAGTCCAACAATTTGGTGAATAAATTTGAAAATAAAAGAGGAAATCGAAAATGTTATAAAAATATAAATGAATGAAGACATTTCCCTCAAATCATTTAACTTAACAAATTCCATACTCAAAAAAGGCTATTAATGAAAGCTAATATATGAAATATAGAAAAGTGTGCAACTGAAATAAGTCAAATGCAAAAATGTCGGAAATAAATATCAGATAGATCAAAGTTAAAAATATTCTTTAGAATAAGATCCAGGCTAATGCTAAATCTGGAATGAAACAATGAATTCATTTTTTGTAAAGAAAGATCTCATATATTGAGTGAGGGTTGATTAGATTGCAATTTACCATCAATTCAGGTTATGTATTTTCAAGATTTAGGATATTATCAATATTTTGAATAAATATAGATCATATATTGGGAAGCAATACACCAATCAAGTATCTTACCGTAGAATATGAATATTCTTATATTATAAGTTCCAGCAAGTGGCAATTATCATAGGATTGCAAACATTAACATTATTTATTTAAGTGAAGCAAATGGTTCTTATACCATGGAATTGCTTGTGTTTAATAAACAACATTGATGTCAGTATAAGAAGAAAACTCTTAAGCAGAAATAAACAAATTCAAATTTTGAATTTTTTTCAAAGCAGATGATATAAGGATGGTAGAAGACCATATTGAATCAGCATATAATTAATCATGAAAAGTCCAAAGAAAATACACAGAAAAGGGTATGAGTAAAAAAAACAATATGATGCAAGTAAACACGAGTTATAAGAATGAGATAAAAATTATATATTAATTTAGGTAAAATCATTAAATAGTGACCACAAATACCATCTATATAAATGATAAAACTTGACAAAATAATAATTAAAAAAATGATCTGATTAAAATCAAGTACAACTTTAATCTGTATCTGGTTTAATCTATCCACTAATATTAGTCATTTCATAATTTAATTAATTTAATGAAAAAATTGTAAAATTTCATGACAAAGAATATCATATAAATTTTTATAAAAGTCCACATAATATGTTTTCCATCAATGCTATTGGTATCAAGGATAGTAAAAATTTTAATGCTAACGAATGTGGAAGACTTTAGATTAGAAATTTTGGAAATGCAAATAAAAAGACTGTTAAAGCTTATCAATTTTTTTCCCAAAATTAGTAAACATAATATAACTCACTACTAAAAAATTCACTATGAAAAGAAATATAAATCTACTTCGCTTATGAAAATCTTAGTGATTTCGCTATCCAATTATAATCCTGATTTTAAAATACTAACAAAAATTTAATATTTGATTATATAAAAACTATAACCTGTATAAAATGCGCTAACACGCATGAACTCACAAAGCTGAAAACAAAGAAATATTAATACCGAAGGAACTAAATATCTTTATCTACATATGTGGCTAAGTGCCTTCTAAGGCCAGGGTCCTCATATTTATAGCCATCTTGTAAATAAATTGAGAGCGATGCAATTAGATAGTTACGTATTCCATTTCCTGGAGATCTTATAACAAGAGTCTTTTCTGTTTATCGCATTGCTATCTTTAGCTATAAAGAAAATTCCTTTTATCTTCCTCTTGACATCATGCTGCACTCTGCAAACAACTACTGGGTCTTTAGGTTGGCAATCATGAACTGAGCTGCAGTACCGTATGAAAACCGAACTGCAAGAAGTATCTGTTAGCGCTTTATTATAGGAGTATGTGTGTTGGGATAGCAGCACGATCTCAAGAGAAAGATAAAAGAAGCTTACTTTATAGCTAAAGATAGCAACGCGATAAACAGAAAAGATTCTTGTTATAAGATCTCCAGGAAATGGAATACCTAACTATCTCGTTTGCATAAATTTGCATCACTCTTAATCAATTTATTTTCAAGATGGCTATGAATATGAGGATCCTTGCCCTCAAAAGTGCTTAGCCACATACACAGATATAGATATTTAGTTCGATCTGCATCAATATTTCTTTGTTTTCAGCAGTTCATGCATTTTATATTTTATACAGGAATAATTAACCACAAAGTTCAAAAACTATATCTATAAATGGAAAATATTTAAAAATATTGAATGATTATTATAATAGGTGGACACAAAAAAAAAAAAAGTGAGATGGATGGAGAAAGCAAATGAAAAACTACTCCAATGGATATAGTCCGAGTTCCTGGGAATGACCATATCATTTCAGTCATGATCAACTATTTGTAAATATTAGAATTAAATAGTAGTAGTAGGATAAAAATGTCAGAATGATAAACAAAGACAGAGAAAATGATAAATTTAATATCAGAGATGAACAGTGGAATACTATAAAGTGCTACAAGATAAAATGGATTGGGCATGAAAAAAAGAATGAAGAAAAGGCAAAAATTTTGTGTTCTAGAGGGACGTCAACCAATATTTGTAATGATAATGAAATAGATAACGTGTGAAGAAATTGAAAAAGAATGTAAAACAAGTTACATAATGATAGTCGGGGATTATAATACTGTAAGAGAAGAAGAAGATGAAATTGAAAAATTTCCAAACAAGATGAAAGATCAATAAGTTTTTATACAAAAATACTGGAATGTGGTTGAAATGAATTTATGGTTTAAAAATCACCAAAAAAAATTTTCACGTAAAAATTTTTAAATAGTAAAAATAGACTTTAAATTAGATTATATTTTGATTCAAAATGTATTGTAAAATAGTATAAAGGGTGCTGGTACACATCAAGAATAATAGAATCAACTTTTAAAACAATAAGAAAAATTAAACAAGAAAGAAGTGGTAATTGATAAATTGAAAGAAGACATTGGAGAATAATATTCAGAGTTATTGGTTAGGAAAACAATAAGAAAAAATTCACCAAAAAAGAAATGGCATCTGATAAATTAAAAGATGTTTTTTTTTGTATTAAAAAACAATAAAAAGAACTGAATAAGAACGAAGTGGTGATTGATAAATTAAAAGAAGATTTTGGAGATAAATATTCAGAGTGGTTGTATAAGAAAATAAATGTACATAGTATTAATTTAATTGATAAAATAAATGCAAATAAAAAATGGGAATTATTTAAGAACAATTTAAAAGATGCTGCCGAAAAAGCAGCGAGTCAGAAAAATAGATAGAACTGAAATGTGAAACAGATAAAGCTAAAAGAAAATGGACAGAAAGAAAACATAGGAAAATATATTTCACTTTATCTATAGCAGAATAAAAAGTATGGATGGAAAAAATAGAATCATAGAAATAAAACGATAATTGAAAATAAAAAATAGTAGACTGTTACTAAGGAAAATAACTGTTCTGAAAAGATAAAAGAAATATATCAATGGTGTATATAATAAAAATGAGACTTCATCTATATTAACTGAAAGTCATACATGCAAGGATGAAACAAGACTGTGAAGAATGAAGTAATATAAGTATTAAATGATATGAAAACTGGAAAGACACAGTAAATTGAAGAGATTCCAGCTGAACTATTAAAGACTGTGAAAGAAATGGATTTACCTTTGTCATATCTGACCTTGCCTTTAGAAGTGGACTATTCCAGATTCCTTGCCTGATTGGCTAGCACCCAGTCGCTATCCAACGGGGGTCTTTCATTGGGGTTCGCGCACATAATCCGAGTGTTTCCAGTAAGGTAGGGATCTGTCATTAAATAGTCAGCCTTTTGGAGGCAAGGCAGACAGCAATTACTTCTGTCAACCTGAACAACTGAACATGACCTCCAATAAACCCTCTGCCATCAGCAAAGGTATTTTCTCTAGTAATTATCGTGACGTCCGTGCAGTGAGGCAGGTCCAACTAAGGACTGGAAACTGCTACATCCACAGCTGATTCAAAGCAAGCTGCCCTGCTCAGCCAGAAGAGTCTGAACTAGAGCTGACCCAAGACAAGCTGTACTGCACAGCCGGAAGAGTTGTACTTGAACTCATGAGGCAGGCTATTTATATAGCTGGAAGTGAGTATCTCAGCATTAAATTGTATAGACCATATTTGTCACTAATAAATTATACATATTAATTGTTGAGTAGTGTCATCATTTGTCTGTTGCTTTGGAACCAAACTTGTAAATTTCGACAAACACAACAACCATCATCAATTATTATCTATTAGAAAAATACACATAAAAAAAACTTATTTCATTAAAATATTAGGCTTTTAGAACAATAACTTTAATCTCTCATGAGATTAAGTTACCATGAGAGAATTTTTAATCTGAAAAAATGTTTTGAATTTAGAAAATGAAGAGGAAAATAGATTAATATTTGTTTCATTAATTTTAAAAAGGCAACTGACAGTGAAGCGGGTTATTTTGTTGTAGATCTTTAAATGAAAATTATACAATGGGAACGATATTTATTGAGAAATTTACATAGAAATTAGAAAATTAAAATAGTTTCTTACAAGAGACAAATATAAAAAGAGATGTTCTATATAAATTTAAATGACATTATGTTTTGATAATGACAGTTAACATGAGGATAAACGGTTAATTGAATCTGATTACTGAGGATATAACAATATTTGCAGAAAAAATACTGAGCTTAATGAAATGTTAAGTAAAGTTGATTAAACCATTAAGCATCACATGATTACCATCTCTTATAGTAGCACATAATTGTTTTTAACCAAGGCAAAACTCTCCATACAGTAGTGCCACCCTGTGCCAACCAGAGGCCACAAGCCAGAAACTAGTCTGAGGATATTGGATGAGTAGGCATTAGATAGGGATTTTATGCACAAGCCTTCTGGCATCCAATTAATTACTCTGGTTGGCACAGGGTGGCACTACTGTATGGAGAGTTTTGTCTTGTTTAAAGTTGATTAACCTTATAGAAAATTTTGGATGAAAATAAATGTTAATTTTTAAAAGTAGAGCAATGAAAACAAGTAAAGAGAAAAAAAGATTGAAAGTATTGGATAGAAAGGTATGGAATAGATAAGTGTTTTTAAATATTTGGAAGAATAGATAAGTGATAATGAAAATAGCAATAAAAAAAAAATTAAAATAAGACAACGGAAAGTTATTCTATGAATTACTGAAATTAGATCTACGAAGGCGGCTATTAACTGTTTCATTTATAGGAAAATAATGGACAATTAAAAAAAATTAAAAGAAAAAAAAATTAAAGGTTTTAGATATATGAATTTAAAAGAGAATGGAAAAATAAGTCGAACAAATAGGATAAGAAATATAAAATAAAAAAAAGATTATTTCTTTAAAACTTTTTAAAAGAAACTGATTAGTTATGAATATTTAAAAAATAGATTAAGAGGAAAAAAAAACTTGGATAATGCGATCTGGTATATGGACCTGTCATCTCTGGCAGACAACTAATGACAAACAAGAGAAACACAAGTCAAAATTTCTATAAAAAATTTATAATAAAAAAATAAATTCTTAAATTCTAATAAGAGTTAACAAGAACAATAATTTTATTTTTTCTCTCTCTCTTTTTCTGGTGTTAGAATGATCACTGTTATAAAACAGATAAAAATAAAAAAAAAACAGTGAAGTCAAAATTGCTGTGAATCTAATAAAAGAATTATTTACAAAAAACAATACAAAGAAACGATCAATGACAAGTGAGGCTGACAATAATCATGTTCTGTAAACATAGTCATGAAAAAAAATACAAATGTAAATGAAGGAAGAAAAAATAATGATGTGATTAGATTAATGAAAAAATATATATAGTCCATGCACTTTAACTGTTTTATGAAAACTCAGAAATACAATTAAGAGCAAACCAATACGGGCGTACCTATTAGAGCAAACAAAATTAGAGCATTTTGAATAAAAGAAAACATTTTAAAAATCCATTTTACATTAAAAAATAACTTTATGTAGCAATTGACTAATAAAAAAAAATATGAATTTGTAAAACATCTAACTAGCAAAGTTATTCTAAAATTTATAATTTTCCTTACCGGCTTTTGTATATTCAACAGCAGCGCCATCATAATCAGGTCTCCATTTTAAAAATCCAGTCTTCAAACTATAAAAATTCAAATTAAAACAAAAATTTTTGCCTTATTATTGACAATAATAATAAAAAAAAATTGAATGGTTTATTGATCGAGAATTCTTATAAAAATTCACAGCAGGTTAAAGCATTGAAAATGAGCAAATTAACTGTAATCCATGGATGTTGAACTCTAGTCGGCCACTTCACTGCTACTCTAACCAATGCAGGGTAATATTGACAATAATAATAACAATGATATCAAATTAAACTATACTGTATATTATATATAATTGATACAATGTGTATTTAAAGGTATGTAAACAATTTATTTTCTGCGTATACAATATTTAAATGGAATGTATATTTACAGCTCTGAGAAATTGTTTTACAGTCAAAACTGTCAGCTGGATTGGAAAATTTAACAAAAATATTTTACTGCTTTGAATTAAGTGCATACAGGAGTATTTTATTATTGCTATTTACATCAGAAATATAGTAAACAATCTTTGGTGGCTGAGTGGTCAGCATGGCTGCCTTACAAGCAGTTGTCCCGGGTTCGCTTCCTGGCCGATGCTTTGACACATGAGAAAAATATATATATTAAACAAACTTTTTTGTTCCATAAAATTTTAAAACTACAAAAACAAATCAGGTTCTAAAAGCTAATGAAGAATAATTATAATAAATTTTAAAATTCTCCTAAGAATAAAAAAAAAGTACATCCCATAATAATAATAATAATAATCAAAACTTGGTTTTATGATAAGAAAACGATAATCATTTCTTTGTAGATCATCTTTTTTTTTTTTTTAATACCACAACTATTTTCCTCAGATTTACTGTTCTAGAATTATGATAATATCACATCATCAATAAATCAAGAACATTATATAACATTTTCTCATAAAGACAGTTCATTTATAGTTTACTCATTAATAAAAAATGTTTTGAAAATTAAATTTCACAAATTCTAAGTAAATTAAAAAAATATATAATCCTATTTAAAATAAACTTACAATTTTCCAAGAATATTTTTTAAATTTCATTGCATTTAATAAATTCTTTTCATTTTTTTTTTATATGTATAATTTTGCTTATTAACATAAAAAAATGTCTTATTGCAAAAAAAGTCAAATCTACCTACATTTTTTGAAAAATTGACAGCGGTATCACTTTCAGATTGAAATAATTTACTTCTAATCTATATCCACCCCCACCCTGCTTAGGATAAACGTTTAATTATCTTAAATTAGCATGTGACCATTTTCTGAAATCAGTTATTACTACTGTTTGAACTGAGATGAGGTATTAGAATAATCTTGAAAAGATTATTGGTGACAATGCAAGTACACCTGGGTCTTGTTTTACACGATAGATAGGTTCCTCAGAAAACACACACAAACGAAATCGTGCAAAAATAGATAACTTACCGTGAAAGAGGGGGGATAGGGACTGTGATTTTTCAAAAATCGCGTAAAAGCAAAGCACCAACGTAAAATTATTTTAAAATTCGTGCAAAAAAAAAAAATAAGGAAATAAAATATGACTAATAAAAAATTTCAAATTTGAAAAAAATTGATACAAGACAAACTTTTTTTAACTATAATATTTAATTTTATTCAAAACAATATATTTTTATGCATAATTTACAGTAATTTACATTTTTATACACATTTTAATTATTATCACTATTTGCCGATAAACAGGTTTGTTTGCAAACTGGTAAAAAAATCAGATTCTTCACAAAAGAAAATACAACTAGCGCCAACGTCACTCTCACGTTGTGTTAATGGTTTTCTGGTGACAATGTAATTAGTAATTAATCTAACAACTAAAAATTAAATTCTTATTTTTGTCTTTAATTTTTTAATTTTCAATTTTAATTGTGCCCACTACTATTACTCACCTTTTAAAAATAAACTTGCGGACACTAAATGATTAATAATTGATTACGTTCTTTTTTAAAAAGCAAAAACAGAATGTGATTTAAAAGGCAAAATTAACACGCACAATGTTTGAACAAATTTACATTATCATCTTGTAAAATTTAATGCGTGTATACATAAAATGTGGAAATCATGATTTTAATTTCATTATTGCATAAAATCTTACTATTATAAAGCACTGAAAATATTGAAATTACTAAGATGAAAGTCGAATTCCAATAATGTGCTATTACTTTCAATATACGCGAAATTTATTATTTAAAGTAATAGCGCATTATTGGAGTTCGACTTCTGGAGAAACGTGAATCACATAACTTCAAAATTGTGTTAAATAAATCCTCGTAAAAAGAGACCCAGGTGTATACTAAACTCCATATTTTAAACTGAAAGATGGAGTCTGCATAAAGCAAATATCAGTGAGATATTTTTAAATAAATTCAATGGTGATTTAAAATTTTCTTTTATTTGTAAAATTAAATGAAAATAAGATTTTTTTTTTTTCAATAAATAATATTATGAAAATATTAATTATATCTAATCCTCATAACTAATATTAACTCTAATTTTTTTAAATGTATAATTACTTACACTGAAATTATATTATGTACTGTATATATACATATTTACATTTTGCAAATAGATATTGAATATTTTGAAAATGATAGTCTAAGAGTTATTTTTGTCTATAAGAAAATCATTGTGATTAGATAAACTCTTGAGATGCCTTTAAAGTGTAAAGATTAATCTACTATTTAGATTAATACTTTAAAAAAATTTTTTTGTTTATCAATACTTGTGAAATTTGATCAGCAACTTAATTCTAATGTAAGTTATAATTGTTAATAATAATTTATTAAGTGTCATCAAATTTACATTAACATCAAATAAGAATGATGTATTGTAAATTCTAGAAAATTTTGCAAGCGTCATTCATTCAAGCATAGTTAAAGTAATTTAAAGTGATTGTTTAACATCTTCATGCTCTCATTTCCAAATGCTTAAGATTTGCCCATACATAAATGTTTGGGTCAAAAAGATAGATGGATTCATGCTATCTTTTCACAAAGACTTTATCTTGTGTTTGAAAGTGAGAGTATTCATTTATAGTTAAAAATCTACAAAGCGCATGTGCATTAGCTTTATGGCTGATTATTAATATTACAGTTTATAAACATAGTGCTATATAAAATAAATATTTCATTAATCAAAACACATTTTTCTAAGTCTATCAACTTTTACTCAGATTTTCAAATATTTCTATTCTTTTCATTAAGACTGCCTATCCGACTTTTTCTTTTCTATTCATTTTGACACATAAATTCTGTATTTCTTCTACTTTTAAGGATATTCCCGTTTCATGATATTTTGAAAAACCTTTTTTTTAAAGACTATCCTTTGATATTTTTAGGTTTCTAATTTTATCCACCTAAATGGATTTTTTAACATTTATCAATGACATAAATAAATTTACAAACATCTCTCACTTAGTAACGAGCTACGATTATGGGACCTTAGATTTCCTGAAAGTGCTGACTGCTAATTTAGGATTATTAATTTTATCGCTTCATTACATGCACAGTTATAGAATTATAGATATTGTGATATGAGAAAAATGACTACCTTTTGAGTATTTGAAAAAATAATTTTTTTAACATTCACAATAATTAAAATTTCTATCCATTGAAAAATGATTATTTACTTTAACTCTAGTAAGTTGATCTTTGACAATAAACATTGACATTATTAAATAATATATATTAAAAATATATTTATAAAATAAGTGTAATTAATGACTGTTTACATATACCAGCACAACCAAGGCAGCGGTTGGTGGCCGAAGGCGGAGGGTGCTAAGAATCCCCTGATTGTGGACACAGGCTGCCATTTGATGATGACTTTTTATTTAGGTACTTACAACTGCAGATCACTTCCAAGTGAAGGAAGATTGCAAGAATTAGAAGAACTGCCTTATATTAAATGGGACATTATTGGACTTTGTGAAGTTAGAAGAAAAGGAGAAGAAACAATTGATTTAAAAAGTGGACATATACTCTATTATAAAGGCACACATATTGGAAATACAAGTGGAGTAGGATTCATTATAAATAAAAAGTGGAAGAACAATATTGTGGAGATTGATGGTGTATCAGACAGAGTGGCAAGATTAGTTATACAACTTAATAGCAGATACCAAATGTAGATAATTCAGGTTTATGCCCCAACAAGTTCTCATAGTGATGAAGTAGTAGAAGATTTTTATATGGATGTACAAAAGACTTTTGATCAGAGTAAACAACATTTTAAAATTGTTATGGGAGACTTTAATGCTAGAATTGGTAGACAAATGAAAGATGAAATTGCTGTAAGTAATTTTGGTTATGGTAATAGAAATGAGAGAGGACATAGACTTGTGGAGTTTGCAGAAAAAGAAAAACTTTATATTATGAATTCATTTTTTGAGAAAAATGTTAAAAGGAAATGGACATGGAAGCATCCAAATGAAGGTACAGCAGAATTGGATTATATTTTGACTAACAGAAAATACATATTCAAGATTGTAATGTTCTTAATAAATTTGACTCAGGAAGTGATCATCGATTAGTAAGGTGTAAGTTACGTGTTAATGTAAAACTAGAGAGATAAAAATTATTAAGAAAAACAATATTTACAGTTGATATTCCTAATCTTCAGAAACATTCTAATGAATTTAAATTAGAACTTACAAATAGGTTTCAAGTGTTAGGAGATTTTGAACATGATTCAGATTTGAATGAAATTAATATGAAAATAACTGATACACTTTTAAAAACTGCAACAAACATAGCTGGTAGAAAAAAGCAGCAATTGACTAATAAAATTTCTACTGAGACTAGAGAATTTATGAAGAAAAGAAGGAATATGAAGATATACAAAAATGATGTATTAAAAAGAATTGAATATCTCGAATATTGTAAAATGGTATGGAAAAGAGTTGAAAATGATATAAGAAAGTATAACTGTGAAATAGCAAGGAAAGCTGTAGAAGAAAATAAAAGTCTCAAAAATGTTAAACAACATTTTGGTATTGGTAGGAAATTTATATCTGCAATAAGAAAAAAAGATGGAATTATTACTAAAAAGAGAGATGACATCATGAAATTGGTAGAAGATTTTTATCAAGAATTATATAGTAATAAAGAACAAGTACCTCCTATATCTATTACATCTTCCGAATTGCCCATAATTTTAAATGAAGAAGTGAGACATGCAATTAAGTGTATGAAGAAAGAAAAGGCTCCAGGAAATGATGGAATTATAATTGATATATTAAAAGAAGCAGGTGAAGAAATAGAAACAATTTTAGCAAAGTTATATACCAAATGTCTAAATGATAAAGATGTACTGGAAGATTGAAAGAATGCAGTAATAATATTAATATTTAAAAAAGGTGATAAAGAAGATATTAGAAATTACAGACCTATCAGCCTTTTATCAGTTTTATATAAAATTTTTACCAAGATAATTACAACTCGTCTACAGAGAACTTTGGATTTCCACCAACCAAGAGAACAAGCTGGATTTAAAAGTGGTTTTAGTACAATAGATCATGTCCAGGTATTGAGAGAAGTCATAGAAAGGACAAATGAATATAAGTTGTCATTATGTTTTGGATTTATAGATTATGAAAAGGCATTCGATTCTATACACATTTCTTCAGTGATTAAAGCATTGGATCATCAAGGTATAGATCCAGGATATTGTCATATTTTAAAGAATATTTATAAAAATGCAACAGCAACAATTAGATTACATAATGATACTGGAAAAATCAACATTGAGAAAGGTGTAAGACAAGGTGATTCCATATCTCCAAAACTCTTTACAGCAGTGCTGCAAGAAGCATTTTGTGGATTAAAATGGGAAACTAAAGGAGTGAAAGTAAATGGAGAGTATTTAAGTCATTTAGATTTCGCAGATGATGTAGTTGTTTTTGCAAATAATGCTTCAGAGCTGCAGAAAATGTTGCAGGAATTAGCAGAGGAAAGTAGAAAAGTAGGACTAAAGATAAATGTTAAAAAGACTAAAATATAAAAATAAAGATTGATTATGAAGAATTAGAAGAAGTTAACAGTTACAAATACCTTGGTCAGATTATTAATACAGATGGAAACATAATGGAGGAAATTAATCATAGAATTAAACTTGGTTGGAGTGCTTTTGGTAGAAATAACTTGATACTAAAAGGAAATATGCCTATGTGTTTGAAAAGGATGGTTTTTAACAAATGTGTTTTACCAGTTCTTACTTATGGATCTGAGACTTGGACACTTAATAGAAGAGCAATACAGAGACTTCAGACCACTCAAAGGGGTATGGAGAGATGTATGTTGGGAATAACAAGAAGAGATCGAAAACACAATGTATGGGTAAGACAACAAACAGGTGTTACTGACCTTATTGAAAAAATTAAAAGATTGAAATGGAGTTGGGCTGGACATATTGCTAGAAGAGATGATAATAGATGAACAATTGAAATTTTAAACTGGATTCCAAGAGATTGTAAAAGACCTAGAAAGAGACCACATGTGAGATGGATGGATGAAATAAGAAAATGTGCAGGGGTGTTGTGGAGAAGAGAAGCTAAAGATCGGAGAAGATGGATTAAACTTGGAGAGACCTTCATCCTGCAGTGGATTGATAATGGTTGATGATGATTGATTGAATGACTGTTTACTGGAATAATTTTTCAAATTTCAAATTTAATTAAAAAATTAAATGCATATAACAAATTAAAAATTTAATTATTTCTATCTTCTCAAAAAAGTTACTAATAAACTTCTTTTAACACAATTATTCTTCAAAAAAGCTAAGAGAGATCCTAATATGAGGATTTTAGTTCAATCAATTTAATACTTCATAATGCTAAAGTGCCATTACAAGCCTTAAATAATATTTCAAATAGATTAGATGTGCTTCTAATTTATGAACAATTCAGATGTAGAAAGCAAAGGGTCAAGAGGTACAATATATATATGTCATATTATTATTACTATTTGCGGGATATTCCGTGTAGTGAAAAAGCTAAATGCTCACGTTTCAGTACAATATCAAGTACCTTCAGAGACGCTCTGAGGAAGGTACTTGATATTGTACTGAAACGTCAGCATTTAGCTTTTTCACTACACGGAATACTCCGCAAACAGTAATAATAATATGATATCTTTTATCAGTGAAAATATTAGAATTAACATATATATATTGTAGCCCTTGGATGTGGCCAAGGCTCCATCTTTTTAAGTTAAATATGCAAAGACGGTTCCATCCAAATTTTCCTCATAATATATGTATTTTTTTTTTCTGTAATAAGAAAATTTTAGCCAAGACCGAGTTTGAACCCATATTTATAAGGGATTGCATATGTTTGGTTAGTAAGCAATCTACAAGTTTATTGTTAATGTGTTTATAACCAGAGGATTGTTTTATTTTTATTAGTGGGTTAAATTGATATTAAGAAAATATTAGGAAAAGCAAGATTTACACATTTGTTGATAGGGAGATGTGTGACTGTTGAAAACTATATGAGATAGTGATGATGAGTGGTCATTATTTTATGCTAGGTTATAAATAAATAATTCATGAAAGTAAATTAAGAAAAAAATATATAATAATAATAATATAGGTAGAATAGTTGTAATACATAAAGATTAAGGCATTAAAAATCTAAATTTAAAGAAAAGTATATACCTGTGATGTGTGTGTATGTACTATTAAGATCCATAATTATATGGATCTTAATGGTACAATTTACAATTAATAATCATTTCTTACATGTTGTAAAGCAATTTTAAATAAGAAATTAAAATCATTTTTAATAAGTTTAATATTAGCAGCTAAATTTACTTTAAAGTCTGAGTTTGAAACAGCTGTAATATATATCTGGTTTCACTATTAAAGGGAAAAAGTAAGATTACTTCTAGTATAGGTTCAAGTGTTATATTACTCAGTTAATTATCATTCCTTAAAAGACACAGATCTCACTAAGGAATTTAAGTGGACCATTAATTTAGACCATTAATGATGATTGGTCAGTCTGGTCTATCAGAGTGTCAAAAATTAATTGGCAATTAATTGTTAGATTGTAAAATTAATCGTGTCTGTTTGAAATGGAATTTGTACCTGATTTTTCTGAAGGGGCAAAAGGTTAAATTTAATTGAGAAGGGGGAACATGTCAATTAATTATAAAGATAAAAAAAACAGATGGACGTCTCTATAAAAGCTGTGTTAATAGAAAAAGAGGGGCTTGTATTTTTAAAACTTATCTGTAGCAGTTTTCCTTCATTGACTTAAAGAAAACTGTGTTATAAAATTGAAAATCATTTTTATTGTACTTTGGTCTCTTCAGAATAATTTGGCTAAATATAACAATGTATAGTGAGTATATTTTAAGTGGGCACACACATCTTCAACCTTCAGAAGTCAGCTATTCAACAGATGGTGATAAAAATTTAAACCACAGAAGTTAAAATTTGAGTTTAATATTGTTTATATATATGCAAATAGTAAAATTTAAAACTCAAAAGTTTGATGCATATGTAAGTCAATTTAAATCTACAAAATGAAATTACAATTGGAAAAGGACAATCAAAAACAGACTGATATTGTGAAAAAGTTAAATGAAGGCTGTTTAACTGAAACCTGCAGAAAATTACAAAGTTTAAAGGTAATCTACCTAGAGTTGGAAATGAGGAACGCATTCAGCAAAATAAAAACTGTATATATGGGAGAAAAGGAACCAAACTCTATCAAAAGAACTTTTTACAACAAGGACTTATATGCTCTCATAAATTGGTCAAGAAAAAGAAAAGGAGAAGTAGAAATCAGAAGCCTGAAAGGACCGCTAAAGGACTTGTATAAGTATATATATATATTTATTATTCTCTTTAGATGTGTAGGACATTTAATGTAGATATAAAAAAATGTGTGTGTAGGACATTTAATATATATATATATAAAAGAATTTATTTCTTTGTAGTGTATTATGTATATCATCTACTTTAAAATTATCATTGTATTATTTTGGGGGTAGAAATTGATTTCAGATGATTCTAAATATGTTTATTTAAATGCTTTTGCTATTATGGTCATTTTGGGGGTAGATGAAATTTATATAATGTCTTTCTGATATGCCTTATTTAAAATGCTTTACAAACAATTTTTTTTTCTCAATTTAAAAAAAAAAAAGAAAACAATTAAGATATTATTATTAGCATCAGAAGTTATTATCAAATGCTTAGACTTATAAATGAATTGCTTGTCTATTGAGTATCATCATCATTTTTATTTTATTTTATAAAAGTGCATGGAAATAGTTTTGAGAATTTTGTGTGCATTTCTTATTGCTTATTATTATTGTTATCATAAATTTAAGGCCAGAAACAAGCTGATTTATGCTTGGAAAATTTATGGGCTCATATTCCAGTACACTAATTTGCATGAATATTAAAGTTGTGAAAGTTTTACTTGTATAATTTGATGTTTTGACCTGTATGTGTGTGGATAGACAAAGATCTCCACAAACTCAGTGAAGTTTAACTCACTAAGATATATGCTATATTCATAAAGTATTTGAACCCAGTGGAAGAGTTTTCCCACTTGAGTATTCTCTACACCGTAAGAAGGTTTCTTATTTTGATGGCCAGAGGTATTTGGTATACCTATGTTTTTATATGACTAGCGATAAAAATCCTAGCATATCTCAACCTTAGTGAAAGGGTTCTCTCTTATTCGGGTCACTGCCTGCCTCATATTAATATTTGATATTCCTTATGTGTGTATGAGAGGATAGCCATCACGAGCATTATTATAAGTATTGGATACCAGGTCGCAAACTCAATTTAATGTCTGAATGAATGCAGATAACGTATGTGCAATTGGTGTATTTGAATATTGTTTTTGTAGATTTGATTTAGCATACGAGCCAAAAATAATTAAGTTAATAACTGTTAAGGGTTAAATAAAACTTACGAACGATTGTGGCATGAGCAATGCGTATAGAAATTTATTTAATAAATATTTACATGGCCAGCTGAGAACTTCGCTGGAAAGGTAGTATTGTTAAAATATTATTATGTTATAAGAACATGAACATAGAGAGTGCACTATGATGATGTTTGATCTTAATGCCAATTTATTTGCAATAACTTAGTCTCACTATTATTAAGATATCTCTGTTGTAAAGATTAGGGCCAAAGAATATTTAATCAGGATGATAGGATAAGATCAAGAAATTTGCAAGGGAATATTAACTTTAGATTTGTTAACTAAAATTATTAAATTTAATTAGGGGAGAAATCGATTATGTATTTTCTAAAATATATCAGTAATAAAAGAGAGAGCATTGAACACAATAAAAATTGGTATTCACTATGTTTAAGGTTAAAAGAAAGTGTAGATATAATGTACTGTATATGTTTTTGTATTGAATTATAGCTTGTCAAATAAAATTTGCGTGTGTCTCCATGTTTTTGTGGGTTATTATTATCTAGGTATTTCCAATCCAATCATACATCGATATATTATTATGAATATTTGAATTATCATATAGTAACTGATATTTAGTAAAACTATTTAAAAGGTTAATTTTAAATGCGTAAAATTACCAAATAATTTAATATTGTTGAAATATAAATCGTGAATAGAGATAGTATTGTGTGATAGCGAGTGCAGAGGGTGGGCATAAAATCCTTTCTCCATCCATTGTATTCAAACCTCTCTAGACGCATTTATTTTATATAATTTTGTTATAATTGCGACTATGTTTTAGGATGTGTTTATAAAGATTTAATAAGCTTAAATATTCCAGCTTAAATGTAAATTGATATTAAACTGCATTAAAGACAACCGAGATCACCCTGGAGGCGATCAAGAGAGGAGTGTTTATCACCAATAACCTATGGCAGCTTATTCGATTTCCACACCTAATTATTCGAAAAACCCTGAGAAGAGATTATAATGAAAGGAAATGAGCTAGTAAAAGAAAATAAAATGGTAAATTTTAATGGTTAAAATAAATAATAGTGTAATAGACATATGGATGTAAAGATGATGGAGGAGTGGATCAGGAAAGTGGAGATGAATATAGAACTTTATAATTAGAATAAAATTTAATTGTAGCTTTAATCATAGTGAATGGGGAATGCGCTGAGGATAACCTGGAATTCTTAAAGATATTAATATTGTCAAGTTTAATGCGTTCTCAGTGTTCTCTAGATCGATTATGTATTAACCCATTCATGAAATATTATTACTAAGAGTATTGGATTGAGATTTAACCTCTATATTTTATGAGAGCTGCAATTTGGCGCCCTGGCAATTGAGCTTATAGATGTTCTGTATCATCATCATCATCTCAAAAATAGTGTCAGCTGGGAATGAAGTATCCATCGATCCATTCTTAAAATATTGTAATTGGCATACAATTTATCTGTAAGTGTGTAAATGCCATATAGATTTAAATATGGTATAATCAATCCATAACGTGAATGTGCGATCATTTGAATAAAATTCTCATTGGTTAGAATAAAGTTATAATTAGCTTAAACTATCCAATAATATATATGATATTTGTAAGCCCTCCCAATCGTTTTAATGCTGTTTAAAATCCAATGGGGATGACCGATCGAGAGATTGCAAAATGCGTTTTATATTAATTTAATAAGTTTTTATAAAGTTAACAAAATAAAGAATAACTTTTCATTTGTTTAAATTGATTTTATTTAATTACAACTGACTTGTAACGCGGTCGCACGAAGGAGATTCTATTTAATTCATACGTATAAAATATATTAGTCTATACATTACTTGAGAAGTTATTGTATTAAATCTATACTTAGAAATTATTTAATCTATACCTATTATATTGGTATATATATAATTGATGCATTGCATATTTAATTGATACTTGAGAAATGCATCTGTCGTTAAATGGACACATTAAATTATATTTGGTTAGAAAATGGCCGAAAGCTCAAATATAAATGTATTCGTTTACCAATAAAACTCTTTTGAATTTTTTAATTGTTAGAATATGTAAAGATGAAAAAAGATAAAAAAATATTTTACTGATTTTGAAAAGCATTTGAAAAAATGAATTATCAATAAAAAAGTTTGTTGATTATATTGAAAAATATAATATACTTAGAAAGAAAAAAAATTGTTAAAAAATTTGTCTATGCATCAGAATATATATAAAAGATTAAATGATCTGCTGATAGATATAAAAAGACAGAGATATTGGGAATATCTTGCTTAATTTGACATTATTTTAATAAGAATACGAATTCTTAGCAGAAGGAAAGTTAACTATATTTGATTTACAGAGCAAAACTCTCCATACAGTATTGCCACCTGTGCTAAACAGAGTAATCAATGGATGCCAGAAGGCTTGTGCATAAAATCCCTATCTAATGCCTACTCATCCAATATCCCCAGACTAGTTTCTGGCTTGTGGCCTTCGTCAGTGAGGAGCTTTGGATCTGAGAGCACTGCATCTAGATCTTAGGATTAAAGTGCTAGTATAGGAAATGTGATCATGTGATTATATTTGATTTGCTGATATAGAAATATTTACACATACTGAGGATGAGTTCATAAAATATTACATAAGAGTGACAAAGTTTGTAAAAATTCTGGGATGAAAATAAATGCTAATAAAAACAAAGTAATAATAAAAAGAGATCAGCAGCAGAAAAGATTAAATGTAATGCTTCTAAATTTATGAAAAGTTGAAAAGTGAAAATAGAAATAGTAGAAAAAAATTAAGAGTGAGAATAACTATAGCTAAACAAGTTCTTACAAGAGTAGAAAGTAATTCGGTGGATCCCTACAAAAGGGGCTTGGTAGATATTTTGTTTAAAGGGTCGCTTTATACGGAGAAAAGTCATGCATAATAAGGAAAAGTAAAGAAAAACAATTGAAGGTTTTAAACGCTTGAATTTGAGGAAATGGAAAGATCAGAAAAGATTTTTTGATTAAATTATTAAAAGAAACAATTATATTGGACACGTACATAGAGACATAGGAATTATGAAAATTGGAAGAATATTATCATTCATCTCTATCATCTTTATATTATCTGCTTTAGTATGTAAGATTACCTTTTACAAATCAATGGTCTTTAATAAACATTACATTACCTCTGCAAATGTAAATAAATATGGAAGTTTATATTTGATTTTCCAATTTTTCAGAAATGAAAATAAGTTTCTTTACTAATTTTTTAGCATAAATCTGATTGTATAAAGTTGTAATAATTATATTTATAAAGCACATACTTGTTACTTAACGTAATTGCGTTAAAGATTTGCAGAGGTCTCTACTGTCATTTTTTCAAGCGCATATTCTTAAGGTTTTAGCCTTAATAAATATTACATAAAGCTGATTATGGATGGGGTTTACAAGCTTAAACTAAAATAAATTCTTAGTTAATAATCATGTTTTGATCAATTTGCCATGTTATAAATGAGTTTACAGTTCTAATGTTGAGAAAAATTCATTTCAAACATTTTACAATAAAAATCTAATCACATAGTGAATTGTATCAAAAATGCTTTTTATATGCACTACTCTGATCAAACAAACAAAATTATAAATATTAGAAACATTCCGCAATGACATTTTGAAAAGTATTTAAAAAATTTTTTCGAAACAACATTATTTAATAAAATGTAAGAATTCCATTTTAAAATTACCGTCTGATCAAACCAAGCTTATGCTTTTAAAAACGACAAACTACAGCTGTTTTAGTAGTCTCATAGCTATTCTTGCGCAAAATACATTTTTCGCGTGATTTCTGTAAAATGCTGCCGAGACCTACACTTTTGTAATTCGTGTCACCTTAAAAAGATGTGTATGGAAGCGCTGCAATGGGCTTACAATTATTACTATCTAAAACTACGTCAGGTCGTGTAAAAAATCATTACTTTGAATGCATATGAAAAGAGTTATGGCCACTTGAATTCTACACACTCATCGTGTACCATAGCGATCTGTGAAATGTGTGCTATTTTCATAGTCGTGCGAAGCACAAAAGCGGGCTATAATATTTATGTGCAATGCCATCTAGGCCTGCTTAGTGGCTAATATGAACAGAACTCTTCTATTGGCCATGTAAATGGCATATTTATGTGCTTTTGCATGGAATCAGCGACATCAAGCGTCGTGAGGTGGCTAATAGACTAATACCAAAAATAATTATCAGCTTTTTCTGAGGTTGAATGACATTACTTTTTGAAATCTTTTCTAGATTTCTCTATTTCCAGAACAATTTTCTTTCCACATACACACACAAACCTTATTGCTTTTAGATTCACATAACTATTAATCATATACATATTTTCACCAATAAATACACCATCAATGCATAATATCATTTACATCTTTTTCCAGCTATTAGCTTAGAAATTAGGACCAAGTATGTTTCATTGGATGAATTGTTTTATCTATCATATAATCATGATTTGACTCAATCTTTATTACCATTCTTTAAAACAATAAATTTTAGAGACAAAAGATCCAAAAAAATGATTGAAATAAACTTGAGATGAACAAATTTTATTTTTGAAAATCTTACCATTGCTCTCTTCACAATTAAAATTGCATTTTGAGATATTTAGATATACAAAGCTTTGTGGGCTGCAAATATATATATATATGTATATCGGAATATTTAAGAAGATAAAATAACATTTGACCATGCCCAGCGAATATACCCTTTTAATCAACTAAGGATTTATTTTTTTCATAAAATAAACTTTATTAATAAAAAATTATAGACAAATATTAACATTAAAATTACCCCAAATCCAAAACTCAGCCAGACTAGGCAAGAAAAAATCAAATCAAATACACAACTAATGATTTCACTGTTACAAGAGACTTCTCAAGTGTAAAGAACTACAAAACAACACCATATTTATATTAAAGATTACCCACAAATCCATTTACTTCCCATCCACCCTTAATATTAAAAGAACTTTTAAATAAGTTAATTGCTTCAGAATAATAAATTTTCAATAATAAAGATTCTTTAATTCTTTTTATTTCATTTCAAAGATTCTTTAATTCTTCTTTTTATTTCATTTCAGCAAGAAATGAAATAAAAAGAATTAAAGAATCTTTATTATTAAAAATGTATTATTCTGAAGCAATTAATTTATTTAAAAGTTCTTTTAATATTAAATAAGAAAGGGTGGTAAGTAAATAGAATTGTGGGTAATGTTTAATATAAATATGGTGTTTTGAAATTCTTTACCCTTGAGAAGTCTGCTTGTAGCAGTGAAACCATTGGTTGTGTTTTTGATTTTATTTTTTCTTGGCTAGTCTGGTTGAGTTTTGAATTTGGAGTAATTTTAATTATTTATTGACTAGTTTAGCTCTATGCTTTTAATGTTGAAATATTAATATATATACATGAGGAAAAAAAAAAAAAAGAATTTGCATGGCATATGATATATAGATTATAAAAATATATTTAGAAACTAATCAAACTTAACTAATTATTTATTAATATGCTAATTTTATTCAACATTAATTTATGTTCATTCAACACATCTATTCACTCATCCGAAAACAATTATCACTGAATTATTGTCAAATTTCGTAGAATATATTGTGGGATATATATATATACCCTCATTAATTATATATTATATGTACACTAGACATTCATATATATATTATCTATTCATTAATTAAGCAATTTCACTTAAAACAAAACATACAGAGAATTATTTAATAAAAATCAAATCTGCATAAACGTCTGATGATGACAAGCAGATCCTCCATTCTATATTAGCATGATGCAGCTAATTTCCAGACATTGCTAATCTGAAAATATTTCCTTATAGTACCAAATACAAATCATCACACTTAAGATTTCTTTCTTTCTTATCATCCAATATTAATCATACTTTTAAGCTTAATGCCACCTAACTGTCATCACAATTCCTCTTACAATCTTGGCTAAATTATGAAAGATAAGTTTCATTAGGGAAATCATTCTGAACTACAACTTCTACCAGGAGAGTTTTTTTTCATTACAAATATTGGTTTTTATTTTGCAGAGGAAAACACTAAAGCACATAATTTAATCACTAAAACACAATTTATTAACAGAGTAAAACAATAATAGAATAATACCAATATTAACTGCCCTGGGGTAAATATCTTTCTCACAAATATAATTAATTCTCAAGTAATTTGAAAAAAGATATACTATTCTTAATAATACATACAATTGATAGAACCCCCCCCCCCCATAAACCTATATAATTGCACCCTAGAGTACTTAGCTTTATTTTCTTAAAAATAATTTATCATCATCATATGAATTAACCTTCCTGTTTATTGATAATCATGTTTATTAGTCTAATCTTTCTCTCCTACATCCAAAATATAAACTACTAGCTTTATTTCATAGTAAATAGATAAAGTTTGAATATTTATGTATGTGTAGATGTTTGCTACAAATGGTTGCTAGACAATACATAAAGAATAAAAATTGTTCATATTTTCAATTTCATCTATTAGATAAATATTAGAATGATATAATATTACAAATATTAAATATCTAATACCAATTAACATTGTCTCCCAAATAATCATCGTCATCATCATCAACCATTATCAATCCACTGCAGGATGAAGGTCTCTCCAAGTTTGACCCATCTTCTCTGATCTTTAGCTTCTCTTCTCCACATCACTCCTGCACACTTTCTTATTTCATCCATCCATCTCACATGTGGTCTCTTTCTGGGTCTTTTACAATCTCTTGGAATCCAGTTTAAAATTTCAATTGTCCATCTATTATCATCTCTTCTAGCAATATGTCCAGCCCAACTCCATTTCAATCTTTTAATTTTTTCAATGAGATCAGTAATACCTGTTTGTTCTCTTACCCAAACATTGCATTTTCGATCTCTTCTTGTTACTCCCAACATACATATCTCCATACTTCTTTGAGTGGTCTGAAGTCTCTGTATTGCTCTTCTATTAAGTGTCTAAGTCTCAGATCCATAAGTAAGAACTGTAAAACACATTTATTAAAAATCTTCCTTTTCAAACACATAGGCATATTTCCTTTTAGTATCAACTTATTTCTACCAAAAGCACTCCGATCAAGTTTAATTCTATGATTAATTTCCTCCATTATGTTTCCATCTGTATTAATAATCTGACCAAGATATTTGTAACTGTTAACCTCTTCTAATTCATCACAATCAATCTTTATTTTCATATTTTGAGCAAATCGATTAAACATTACTTTAATCTTTTTAACATTTATCTTTAGTCCTACTTTCATCTGATAACGCCTGCAACATTTCCTGCAGCTCTGAAGCATTATTTACAAAAACAACTACATCATCTGCGAAATCTAAATGACTTAAATAATCTCCATTTACTTTCACTCCTTTAGTTTCCCATTTTAATCCACAAAATACTTCTTGCAGCACTGCTGTAAAAAGTTTTGGAGATATGGAGTCACCTTATCTTACACCTTTCTCAATGTTGACTTTCCCAGTATCATTATGTAATCTAATTGTTGCTGTTGCATTTTTATAAATATTCTTTAAAATATGACAATATCCTGGATCTATACCCTGATGATCCAATGCTTTAATCATTGAAGAAATGTTTATAGAATCAAATCCTTTTCATAATCTACAAATCCAAAACTTAATGACAACTCATATTTATTTGTCCTTTCTATAACTTCTATCAATACCTGGATATGATATACTGTACTAAAACCGCTTTTAAATCCAGCTTGTTCTCTTGGTTAATTATGTATAAATTAGATTCAAATAATCTCAGAGTATTTATCTAGAAACAAAATCCCACATAAACTAATATAAGTCTTCTTTTCTTATCTACAACTAGGAATGATTTATAATTTCCTCCTGATATATTATAAAATATAGGATTTATATATAGGTTATCCTGATAGGAAGATTACTGAAGATAACAAAAGCATATCTTAATTCATAATTCAGACATGTTAGTGTCTAAATTTTCAGTGTAATTTATAGTCATTATTACTTTAAAAAAATGCAGTTTCTCAAAATTTTTGATAGGAATTTGAAAATTAATCAATGAATCACATAATTGGTCCCAAAATAAATAATGAGAATATTACTATTTGGACTTGCACCATCAATAATTATTGGGATCTTACTGTCTTAAGAATTATAAATGGTCCTTTATAAAACTTACTTCAATGTTTAAAATCAAAAATTAGATTTAAAAAGCATATTTCTTTGTAGAATGAGGTATTTTTTTTCTTTCCTCTACTCAAAAATCTGTTCATGACAATTTGACATGTTCAACTGATATTATCCAAGATGTCTACATACAATCTATCCCTTACAATCTTCCATCCATTTCATCTTCTAGAAGCATTCTACATTATATTAGGACAACCTAATAACTTGACATCTCATTACTATCTTTATTTTTTTTAAACTTTTCACTCAATACTTGATTTTTCTTCAACAATTTTCCAATATCTTTATCATTCTTAATTATTCTGACCTAAAACCAGTTTTTCACTCTTCTTCAGAATTCATGTCAGAAAGGCAGAGGTACAAATACTTCAAAATGTTCCTGACAAAATATTTCTTTTATGTTGAGACTTATTTAGATTTAATTTTTTACTATGTGTTAATCTTTAATTATACTATATATGTTAACGATTAATTCTGAATATCAATTTACATGTTTACATCTTTACTATATATATAACTTTAATTTAATTTGAAATTAACCCACGTTTTAATTAAAATTAAATCATAATGTATACTTTGTATTTGACACCAATGACATTATCATAATAGTAATCACCATTAATATATTTAGAAATGTAAATGTACAAGTAATATTTAAAAACTTTTTATTCACCTACAGATATTACAGTAATAAATAACTCAAAAGAAAATTTATAACCACTACATTAAACTATTTCTTTTAGATGTTAAAAATAACTGTTGCATATCTTTCATTACAAATATTTTTAAAACGGCAAAAGGAGTAAATTGGTATTCATAGAAATAGTTTAAATTTATCCATCAAAATGTGTTTAAAAAAAAAGTAACAGCTTAAAATATGGTCACCTATTAAATTATAAGTAATAAATTCTGTCAAACACAATTTAACATAATATAGAAACCAATTAAAATAACAACATTAAAAATACAATAAAGAAACATACACAGACAGTAATAATAATCTCATATATTATAGCTTAAACAAAATATTGATATATATAGTTATACATTCACTAAAATAACATTCCCATATTTACAATATATTTTAATAAAATAAAATCTTATAAAAGTGGTGATGATGGTGATAATAAAAACATTAATAATATTAAATTACTGCCCTCTAAAATATATGTCAAGCGTTGGTGGCCTAGTGGTTAGCATAGCTGCCTTCCAAGCAGCTGGTCCGGGTTCGCTTCCCAGTCAATGCATTTGACATATGAAAAAAAAAGGCATTATTTCTATTTATGGACTTCGGGGATTTTCAATTTAAATAAAATATTTTTATTATGTAACTGCATTATGATAATTTTTATATAAATACTTAATCTGACTCATTCTAACAACTCGGATTCTGGAGCAAATGAATTTACACTTGAATTCGTATTACAGTGCACTATGAACATAGAATACAACAAAACTTTATCACAATAGATAAGCATGCAGTTAAAAAAAACCCTGAAAGTTGAGAAAGGGGATGTAATTCTTCACATGGAAGAAAAATAGTTACAGTGAATAGAATATTACCATAAAAAAATATAAAAAAATTACAATAGAGAAATAAGCATTTATTAAAAAAAGTACTGTTTTGTTAAATGATAAGGCATCTCACATATATATGGTTAATCTACAAGTGTCCCTTACGAATAATGGTAAACACTTAACTATGGCAGTTAACAATTACATAGGTTTTAATTTTTGATTTAGTCCCAACAAAAACAAAATTTCTTGTGACAAATTTTTTTTAATACAATAATAAGACTGATAGATCCACAGTATGCCCATATGTACTTCATATACATAAATAAATACACATAAAACATGTTTTTATCTACTATTCCTAATTAATTTTTAGTCTGAATCATAAACTAGCCCAAGTAGATAGCCACATGTATATATATATATTTTGCAGAATCAATAATTTTCTTCACCTTATATCTTTACTTTTTGTATATTGTGCTTTATAACTAAATTTTGAAAGCAATCTTATAATGGCTTAAAAAAAAAAACAGGGAGAGGTAGGAATATGGGTAGTTTTATTTGAAAAAAAACAAAACAACAACAACAAAAACAATAACAACCTATTGAAACTAGGAGAAAAAGTTAAATAGGAAGAAAATTTTCCATAAAATATTTGTTTATTTTTCAATTTTTTTAAAAAACATACACACAAAAAATATTAGAATTCTTTTTTTTTTAAGATTAATTTTTTTCTTAAAATGATACTTGATTTAAGAGAAAAGGAGAGTTTATAATCATTTTTAGAATTAAATAATACCTTAATAAGATTATATTTTTACTTGGATTTTCCTTCTTTTTTTAAAAAAAAAGGCAATAGATAGTCATTTTCAAAACTACATAGAGCATTACTACTTTAAAAAAAAGTATATAGTACTTTGATTTAAATTTCCCCTTTTTTTTTTCTTTTATAGAGTCCAAAATCAGTTTTCTTATTAAATATCCAATGTCTGTGTGTAATTTTTCCTTCAGAAATGGAATAACCCATTAAATTTTTATAATTTAAAAAAAAAAAAAAAAATAGAAAGAAAAGAAAGGAGTCTATAATTTCCTTCTTCCTTATATATTTATTATACAGATCAAACTGTAAGAGTGAAATTTTGGTGTAAAAAATAGTATTGTTAACTGTATAAGAAGGTTAGAAATGGTATAATAATAAGAAATGAGTCTAGGATGGGCAGATAAATAAAAAAATCTTCATTGAACAGAAAGAGGAGAGGAGAAATGTTTTAAGTAATATACTATTCAAATTTCCTATTTTTATATAAAAGCTTTCTATTTTTTTTCTTTAATGAATTTTCTTCATTAACACAAAATTAAACACAATTTTCTTTTCCTATTTTTGTAAGTAGAAGCTTTTATAATATTTTTAATGATTACCTATCTATTTAGCTGTATAATTTATTTATCAAATACTAACAAATATAATCACCATATATTAATTACAATTTTAAATACATTTAGGAAATATTTGGTGAACTGGTTTATTAATATGCCAACTACTTTTTTATTACTATAAACTATTATAAAAGCTTTATAATGATCACAAGGCATAACTGAAAATTATCTCAAATATATTGAAAAATGAAGGGGATGGGGATTATAAAATCGCAGATAATCCCGTAAGTTCCAACACAATTCATATATCTGTATTGCCCCCCCCCCCAAAAAAAAAAATACAGTAAAAAAAAAAATTAGTAAAAAAAAATATTTCTAGTTCCTATTGTAACCACTTGGTGACATAATCCAAAATGCTACGTCCATAGCAATTACCAACAATTTAATACCATTTAGATTTTGCACTTTATACATTTTACCATCATTTTTTTCTCACACTATTATTTGCAAAATAATACACTGGGTATATATAAATTTAATGTTAATATTAATTATAGTGTTTAGACACAAGTACAGTCTTCTTTTTTTTTTTAAGAATTTAAAATCTCATATATTGGTCCAAGTTCGTTGTTAAAATTTCTATTAACTGATTTAAAGACAAAAACAAAGCATTAGAAGAGTAACTACTTTTGTTTTGATTCTTGAAATTCAATTTGCACAATCACTTTTAAATTAAAACGTATCATATATACTAAAATGACCATTTCTCCACAAGTTTAAATATCAAATCATCAATCTTATTTTCTCCTGATGTTATAAAGTACCAATTTGATAAATGAGCTTATTTTAGAATTAATTTCAAATCGGATACAAATGTAAATGTTCTTTTTAAATGCAATCAAGTCATCATCATCATCATCATTTTTAATCATTACTGATCCACTGCAGGATGAAGCTCTTTACAAGTTATTTCCATTTTCTCCGATCTCTAGCTTCTCTTCTACACACCACTCTTAACACATTTCCTTGCTTTATCCATCCATCTCACATGTAGGTCTTTTACAGTCTCTTGGAATACAGTTTAAGATTTCAACTATCCATTTGTTATTATCATTTCTAGCAATATGTCCAACTCAACTGCACTTCAGTCTCTTAATCCTTTCAATGACATCAGTAACAGCCGTGTGTTCTTTCGTCTATGTAATTCATTTTTGATCACTTTTTGTTAATCCTAACATGCATCTCTCCATATTTCGTTGAATGGAAATAAAATTACTTTAATTTTTTTCATTCCAGAATGTTGATTGCATTTATAAAAATGTAAACAACAAAGCTAATTGCTACCTATTTTGAAACAACTTTGAGGAAACAGAAACTTAAATATGACAGGAAACCAATGAAAAGATTAGAGCCATCAAATTATTTTAGGCTGAACTTTTAAAATGAGTAAAAATCATATCTGCCATTTGAAAACTAACACTTGACGGCATTTAAAAGACATTTGTACTGGATTTGAAGTTCAGCCTAAAATAACATTATTACACAAGCTCTTTATGATGTCAGGAAGAAATATAAGTAAATAGATATTTTATGTTTGTTAGTCTGATGAAAAGTTGGTCACTCTAATATTCACATTGATTTATCCTATTATGTCGAATAGTATTTGTACGTCATATGAAAAAGTAACAAAATTATTATTGCTAAAAACATATACATATATTAAATACATGAAATCAGCCAACATTTAAACAATAGGAATATCCTTAACAATCAACAATCTCAATGTGTTGCCAAGACAAAACCTTTAATCAATAAAGGTGGAAATCCACCTTTATCTAGTCTAATAGATTTATATAAACAATAAAGACTGGAACTTGATTATAGAGAATGAAATTATTATTATTGTAAAGAAGTTTAAATAAACTTCATTAAGCAATTAAATATAACCTGTTCTAAAAGCAGACCAACAAATAGTCAATTATAACTTCAAATTACATTCCAACCATATATTACTAATAAACTTAATAAGGCTTAAGGCTAGATAGGTATTCATTGTAAATATATGAAAGCAGCCAAACTTAAACAATACCAATATCATTTACAATCAACAATCTCAATCTGTTACCAAGGCAACCTCCTTTAAATAGTAAATATGAAAATTCACCTTCATCTATGAACTAATATATTTATATAGACACTAAATAGTGCAACTTGACTATAGAAAGTGAAATTATTAATACAAAGAAGTTTAAATAAGCCTCATTAAACAGGTAAATGTAACCTGTTCTGTAAACAGATACTTGTTGCTTTCTATGGATTTACGTTATTCATGAGAGGCCTTGGAATTAAATGCTATGGATCCGATATTCCTTTTAAATAGAAATCATTTTATAAAAGGTCTTCAAACATTGTACATTTTAATGATGTAAAGTTCACTAAAGTTTATGATGCAGCTTGAGAAGCTAAAACAAAGTGTTAAAAGGGTAAACTAACAATGACAGTCTTATATTGGTGGTCGAGAGGTCAGCGCGACTGCCTTGCACTAGCAGGCAGTTGCCTGGGTTGCGGGTTCGCATCCTGGCCGATGCTATAACACTTAAAAAAAACTAAAAAAAAAAAGCTAACAATGATATACTACTACTAATGATGTTCAAGTTTTAATTGACAGTGCCCATAGGATTCTGTTGCCCAATTAGCTTAACCTATCTTTGGGCAATAAACATACACAAGCTTATGTTCTTAAATATTTGTGATTCTTTATTATATTAAATAAATCAGTAAAAGTTTCTTGTTTTTTTTTTTTAAATTGATAATTTTTTCTAAAAGATTGATTAAGTTTAAATATCTATTATTAATTTAAATTCTAACAAGTCATAAAAACAGTTAATTATATATATATCAGAGATGATAATAGATGGACAATTGAAATCTTGAACTGGATTCCAAGAGATTGTAAAAGACCCAGAAAGAGACCAAATGTGAGATGGATGGATAAATAGAAGAGAAACTAAAGATCGGAGATGGATTGAACTTGGAGAGACCTTCACCCTGCAGTAGATTGATAATGGTTGATGATGATAATGATATATATATATATCAGATTTACCCAGCCTTTTAAAGGCTGCCATTTACTTTTAGTTGGTTACTTTGACATTTTTTTTAAAGATTTATTTCTCTGTTTTGCACTTCGCATTATCGCTATGAATATGAGGCAAACGACCTCGAAAGCGCTTAGCGTTTAATATTTTTTGCACTCTCTATAGCTTCTCTTTCAAGCGCTTCACACGCTTTTAATTTTATATATTAAAGATTTAATGTAAATTAAACAAAAGATTTTAATATTATAAATGTGAGAAATGTTGCTAGCATGAAAGGCATAATTTGATTAACAATTTTTTTTACGATTTAATGAAGATTTCTAATGTTATATAAATAAATGTGAGAAATTCATAATTGAAAATTTTTTTAAAAAAATGTTTGGACCAACAAGGTCTGTTTGGGACACTTCAGAAATACATCAAACAAGATATTAATAAAGCTACGTTAAAATTTTTAAATATACTTGTTATATTTGATATGTTAATTTGACAGTGGGTTTTTAAGTGGTTATTTTAACAAATTTTTTTTTGTTTTGAATACTTGCTTATGTATGGAAAGACCGTTTTTTTCGTAACAATTTTTAATTAGTTGCTTTAACAATTTTTTTTTGCTTTGTGGATTTACTTTCTTTGAATAAAATGCTTTGTAATAAAAAAATAAGGTTTATTAATGGCAGAACAAATAATAATTTTTTTCCTTGACAAACAAAGAAATGTTTAACTTAAATATCATGTGACAGTGTTACGGACAAATGTTTAGGGATTTTATATATATGTATTCAGTCACTGTTATTCAAGCATTTTATATAAAAAGTACTAATGCTAATTTCTGCATAAAAATTGATTTGTAATATATAAGTACACAAAAGTGATTGCCGTACATATTCCTTGAGTGCACATCTCTTATTTAAATCTTCTCAATTTAAGTTGAAAACTACCGACATGAAAGAAATATTTTTATTCTTGGCAGAAAAAAATAATTCTGGCATGAAATATTAATTACAAGTTAATTGTACCTGCATTTGATTGTTTATTTTCTAAGATGTAAATCAATATTAAAAATATTAATTTAGAATCTATTAAAAACAAATACAAATAGGGAAAAAAAAATCCATCGTTGCCTATATATTATTTCCCTACACTTTTTATTTGCTTTCTTTGATACAAGAATTAGCGTCACAGGAAAACATGTTAATTTTCTGGGGCAATTCAGTCTCAATGCAATATTTCCCTGCGTAATTACATTTCTAAAAATTTGAACTGACATACAAATTTTATTATAAATACACCCATATTACAATTACTTTCACCATTATTGAATAACGTTTTCACGCTTTTCATAAATTCTACATAATAAGTTAAAAATATTCTAAAATGATCATACAAAATATTTTTTGGACTTAATTACTAATAAATTCCTTTCAAATTTCTTTCACATCTGGAATATTACAGGTTTTTTTTTCATGTGTGATAGCATCGGCCGGGAAGCGAACCCGTAAACCCGGGACAACTGCTTGTAAGGCAGCTATGCTGACCTCTCGACCACCAACGCTTGACAATTTTTTTTTTCATGTGTCATAGCATCGGCCAGGAAGCGAACCCGCTAACCCGGGACAACTGCTTGTAAGGCAGCTATGCTGACCTCTCAACCACCGACACTTGACAGAATATTACAGAGTTAACAGAAATTTATTTACATTTTTCAAAAATCACTCTGATATCATATTCAGAAAAAAAAAGTGCTCAATACTCAAATTTTCTCGGTTTTTTGGGCCATACTCCTACACTGTCACCATGAATGACATAAGCTTTTTGCTTTGGTAAGTACAATATATATTTAAAATTGTGTTTTATTTGTAAAATTTTAAAAAAATTACTTTTTTAATTAGTAAGACAGTTAAACCACTAAACATCACATGATCACTATCTCTTATACTAGCACAATTGTTATTAAACAAGGCAAAACTCTCCATACGGTAGTGCCACCCTGTGCCAACCATTGATTATTCTGGTTGGCACAGGGTGGCACTACTGTATGGAGAGTTTTGCCTTGTTTAGTAAGACAGTTACAACGAAAATATTGTACCATATTTAATCCCTATAGTATTAGTCCTAACTTCTTACACACGTAAGTAAATAATAACAATATTACTCCTTAACAAGGATCAAACATAAATGTGTTGGAACCATTATTAACAATATTCCTATACATCTTATATACTATATATGTATGAATACACACACTTTTGAAATAATAATAGGTGTAAATGTTTTAAATTACAATGTCTGTTGAACTTAAAACTAACAACTAAATAATATTTTATATGTTGTAAAAGACCCAAAAGGAGACCACATATGAGATGGATGGATGAAATAAGAAAGTGTGCAGGGGTGATGTGGAGAAGAGAAGCTAAAGATCAGATATGGATTAAACTTGGAGAAACCTTCATCCTGCAGTGGATTGATAATGTACTTAAAAAATAAATAGTAATTAAATTATTCTTATGTATAAGATAATTTTTATGGTTTCCTAGTATTCTCGTTTTAACTGTCATTTATTTTCTCTGATCTTTTGAAAAATGATATATTGAGATTTTCTGCATATAAAATTATTACTGCAACTATATACAATTCAACATCATCATCGTCAACCATTATCAATCCACTGCAGGATGAAGATCTCTCCAAGTTCAAGCCATCCTCTCTGATCTTTAGCTTCTCTTCTCCACATCACCTCTGCACCCTTTCTTATTTCATCCATCAATCTCACATGTGGTCTCTTTCTGGATCTTTTACAATCTCTTGGCATCCAGTTTAAGATTTCAATTGTCCATCTATTATCATCTCTTCTAGCCCAACTCCGCATCAGTCTTTTAATTTTTTCAATGAGGTCAGTAACACCTGTTTGTTCTTTTACCCATATATTGCGTATCTGATCTCTTGTTATTACTCCCAACATACATCTCTTCATACTTCTTTGAGTGGTCTGAAGTCTCTGTATTGCTCTTCTATTAAGTGTCCATTCTCATATCCATAAGTAAGAACTGGTAAAACACATTTATTAAAAACCTTTTTCAAACACAAAGGCATATTTACTTTTAGTACCAAGTTATTTCTATCAAAAGCACTCCGACCAAGTTTAATTCTATGATTAATTTTATCCATTGTTTCCATCTATATTAATAATCTGACCAAGGTATTTGTAACTTTAACTTCTTCTAACTCATCATAATCAATCTTTATTTTTATATTTTGAGAAAATCCATTGAACATTACTTTAGTCTTTTTAACATTTATCTTTAGTCTTACTTCTCCTGCAACATTTCCTGCAGCTCTAAAGCATTATTTGCAAAAACAACTACATCATCTGCAAAATCTAAATGACTTAAATAATCTCCATTTCCTTTCACTCCTTTAAGTTCCCATTTTAACCCACAAACTACTTCTTGCAGCACTGCTGTAAAAAGTTTTGGAGATATGGAGTCACCCTGTCTTACACCCTTCTCAATGTTGACTTTCCCAGTAGCATTATGTAATCTAATTGTTGCTGTTGCATTTTTATAAATATTCTTTAAAATATAACAATATCCTGGATCTATAACTTGATGATCCAATGCTTTAATCACTGAAGAAATGTTTATAGAATCAAATGCCTTTTCATAATCTACAAATCCAAAACATATTGGCAACTCATATTCATTTGTCCTTTCTATAACTTCTCTCAATACCTGGATATGATCTACTATACTAAAACCACTTTTAAATCCAGCTTATTCTTTTGGTTGGTGGAAGATTCTGTAATTTCTAATATCTTCTTTATCATCTTTTTTAAATATTAATATTAATACTGCATTCTTCCAATCATCTGGTACATCTTTATCATTTAGACATTTGGTATATAACTTTGCTAAAAAAATTTCTATTTCTTCACCTGCTTCTTTTAATATAACAATTATAATTCCATCATTACCTGGAGCCTTTCCTTTCTTCATAAATTTAATTGCATGTCTCACTTCTTCATTTAAAATTGTGGGCAATTCAGAAGATATAATAGATATAGGAGGAACTTATTCTTTATTACTATATAATTATATATATGTTCATAATGATTTTTGAAATTATTACAAAATGCACTTTCTGAAAATACATGATTATTGTTTTAATTCAAACCTAAATCGAAAACTTTGCGTGCGAAAATATATTTGTAAAATAATATAGATGCTATTGCACATGACCGCAAAGCTACTTTTTACTTAAAAACAAAATAAAATTATATTACTCTGCAAGCACTTTCAAGAGACGTGCTCTCATCTTCATAGCTCTGAGTGAAGTAATTATATGCAAATTATGCAAAGTTCAAAGGTTAATTACTCCATTTCTTTGAGATCGCGAAGCATGTGTCCTTGCGGTTGATGGCATTGCAATCCATCGCAATAAAGCAGGCCTCTTTAACTTTTCTTTTTACATCGTGCCTTTCTTTGCAGACCAGGTTGACATCCTGTGGTTCAAACTGGTGTCTTGTTAGTTTCTGATGAAGTGCAAAAATGGAATAAGGTGAATGATCTGACTGAGCTTTGATATATGCATATTTGTGTTGTATTAATCTGGTTTCTATTGCTGCCTTTGTAAGATAAAAGAAACTGTATCCATGTTGATAGGAGCATGCCACCTCACCCAATCAGTGATAAAGGCCATCATTTTACATTTTTCACTTTACTTTCAATGCATTGATACTTACCTGATAAATCCAGATTAATATAGGTCTTTAAACTTATAAGTACTAATAATAATAATTTATCAATCTTGATGTTAGATTTCTGTGTTGCTTGCGATCTGGCTCAGTTTCTAATTCCAAATTCATGGGCATAACAGAACCACTAATTACTATATCATGAGCTTTTCTCATTTTCATTGTGAGGGCTTAATCTTATTAATTTTAAATTCACAGCTCTTTTCAATAATATACTTTTCAAAATAAATAAATACCAAATACATCATAAAAATATTATATAACAATACTGAATTAAAAAAAGACTATTATTTAAATAATATTTGTGATTTTAATACTTATTTAAAAAATGACATTAATTTTTTTCAATATAATGAATAAGTGAAGACACTCAGTAAAATATATGTATTATTAATAACTATATTATTATTTTTTTTTAAAAATTTCTTTATATTATAATTTTAGTTTATATATGCATGCTATGCATGTCGAAAAATACTGTACATTTGCAGTTCAATAAACAATATGTATTCTATTGTAGTCAAAGTTCATCAGCAAAACACAAGCTATTATATGTGATATAATATACATGCAAGGGGGGCTAGAAACACAATATAATGTTATATTTTTATATTGGACTATTTCCATCATCTAATATCAGTATTGAATGTCTTAAGAAAAATTTAACTTTATTTAAATATTCCAAACAGATTAGTATATGCACAACATCGTTTTTCAGGTGTTGCTGGCCTGACTAGTGACAGTACTAGCATGAGATTCAAACCTGAACCCTTAGATTACTGAATATTGAATTTTAAGGTAACACTCTAACCAACTGAGCCATCCTGCCAAAGGCAACAGTCAGTAGAAATTTCATATATTTATCTATGAGGTTACTCCTGATTTCTCCATTTTTTCCTAAGAGCAAAGTTGATTAGTGGTTTCCGTACCTTATGTATAGTCACACTAGGTTGGATTATGGGATTGTTTGCCATTGTCATGTGAGCAGCACCATTAAATTTTCTTTTCTTCTCTACCTAATATTTTTGTATTTTCCCAATTGAACATATGTTTATTGACACATATATGGTCTGCTACCTTAGATACGTCTGTTTTCTCTCTTCTAATCATCAGTTTGTGTTCTTGCAAGCGCTTTTCAATAGGAAGACTGGTCTCAGCAATATATGTTCTTCCACATTTACATGGTATTTCATAGATGCAGTTTTTTCTTTTCAGCATTTCAAGTTTAGGCTTTGTAGATATTAGAATTCCTCATAGTGTGGTATGGCTCTGGAAAGCTATTCTGATGTTATACTGATTGCAGATTTTCCTTAATTTGTCTGCTATTTTTGGAATGTATGGCTACACTACAGTACCAATAATTGTTTTTTCTTTTGATGGTTCTTTTTGTTGTCTATTTACGGTTTTCTTAATAAATAGACAACAAAAAGAACCATAAAAAAAAAAAAAAAATTATTGGTGTAGAGTACCCATTCATTCCAAAAATAGAAAACAAATTAAAGAAAATCTGCAATCAGTATTCCATCAGAATAGCTTCCCAGAGCCATATCACACTATGAGGAATTCTAACATCTACAAAGCCTAAACTTGAAACGCTGAAAAGAAAAAACTGCATCTATGAAATACCATATCAATGTGGAAGAACATTCATTGATGAGACCAGTTATCCTATTGAAAAGCACTTGCAAAAACACAAACTGATAATTAGAAGAGAGAAAAGATGTATTTAAGATAGCAGACCATGTATGTTCCAATGAACACATGTTCAATTGGGAAAATATAAAAATATTGGATAGAGAAGAAAAGGTATAAAGAAGAAAATTTAAAGAAGCTGCTCACATGACAATGGCAAATAATTCCATAAGCCAATGTAATGTAACTATACATAATGTATGTAAATCACTAATCAACTTTGCTCTTAGAAAAAAGTGGAGAAATCAGAAAGAACCTCATAGATAAGTATATTAAATTTCTATTAACTGTTGCCTTTGGCAGAAAGGCTCAGTTGGTTAGAGTATTATCTTAAAAATTCAATACTCAAGAATCTAAGAGTCCAGGTTTGAATCTCATGCTAGTACTGTCATTGATCAGGTCAGCAACACCTGAAGGGAGAATAGTACTTCTCAAAACATTGTGAAAATACTAATCTGTTTGACGTGCTATTGCCAACAGTTGAATGTATTTGGAATATTTAAATAAAGTTAAATTTTTCTAAAGACATTCAATAGTCATATTAGATGATGGAAATAGTCCAACATAAAAATATAACTAAAACACCATCACAAATCTTTCGGAAAACACAATATAGTTTATATCGTGGCTCTACTGCACTGCACTAGTAATATATAAAATGTACACATTATATTTACAATATTCAGTTAATTATGTTATAATTGTATATATATATGTTTTCATATTATTATTATTTTCGGGATATTCCGTGTAGTAAAATAGCTAAATACCTGACGTTTCGGTACAATAACAAGTACCATCCTCAAAGTGTTCTCTTTCTCAAATCATAGGAATGCGTGTGAGATTTAAAATCGTTTTTATCTTTTTGTTTCTCCTCGTACTTAAATTCTATTGGTTGAGAAGTTTAAAAATTTATTTTATCTTCCAATAGCTTCTTCAAAATGTTATTAATCTTCTTTAATTCACACCTTTCATTTATGCTCTTGGGCCTTTTAAAAATCTCTCTATATATTTATTTTTGTAATAAAGAGATTTAATTAAGTCTAATTAAATTTAACTTGAAATAAAATAAGAGATTTGTTTAACAGCACAAAAAGAAATAGAAATTAAAAACAGCATAACAGAAATGTGCTTAATTTATAAATCAAAGGTATATTCTGCTGCAGTATATATTTAAAAGAAACTTATTATTCCAGAAAAACAACAAAAGAAAAAGGCATTAATAGAATTTTCATTAGAAATGATAAGAATCTGTTAAATCAATTGTTGATACTACTTCAAAGAAAAGATTAGTAGAGGAAAGGTTTATTAGCAGAGATACCCAGATATGAAGGTTGAAATTTAGTTCCAGATATGAACAGATCTTAGGACAATATTTGCTATGTATACATTAGTATAAAAATTATAGAACAAAGTTTAATTTTATAAATGTATATGACTCATTGGAAAAACGAATTACCCATTAAATTTTCTTGCAAATTACTGCAGTCACTTGCAATTTCAGACTCCAATGCGAAAATGGGACTGCAACTTATTATTGTAATGATATAATAAGTACTTCTTGATTAATTATAAACATGCTATATGTATGTAACTCCTACTTTGTATTTGCTAATTTAAATCTAATTAAACTCAAGATTATAACATGTATGTTATTGTTTCATTTTATTAAATTATAATGCTCAGGCTTACAGTAAATGTATTTTTTTTTAAGCAAACAAGAAATTTAAAGTTATCTGGTTATTTTTTAATCATGTTTAATAAATATTATTAATACATACATATTTCTAACCTGTCAATGTCATGTATTTTAAAATTCTTGGCTCTAAAGTAGATATAATAAATACGTAATAATTTATGATCAAGAAATACTTGATCATCATAGCTGGCATTTTATTAATGCAGGACATACGTTTATCACATTTTTACAAACCTAATTTTTGTATTACATCAAAAACTTTAATGCAACCTTACACGAAATAAACTGAAAATATTTATTACGTTGTTTTATATGCTATCAAATGTTATTTACATGTAAATGTCACTTGATTTTAAAAGATGGTATATAACCAATAAAAGTTACGTTATACTATCCGAATTTTTACTTTTGTTAAATGAAAAGCTTTTATACAAACTACTATGACAATAAATGAAAAAACTGGCACAAAAAGGAATATATAATGTTTGTTTACCACTTTTCTGCTCTACGAATTGCTTCTAAACCTTCTGATATTCGCGAATCGTTATTAAACGCAGCCATTTTTTACATATAGACCTCTTACGGACAATTTTAAAACTATTAGTTGATTTGAGTTGTATTTTGTTTAAAATTTATTGTCATACGAAGGTTTTGTTTAATTAAACAATATATTAATATACATATATACGGTAAATTACTTGCATCAATTTTTGTGAGTTTTATAAATAAAAAATCAAATAGCTTTATTTACTGTCAGCAGAAGTCAAGAACCGAAGGTTAAAAGTGGATGCATTCCATGAACCTTAAATTTACTCCAGAATCGGTCACTTCGCTACTGCACTCAACCACGTAGGGCAAGAGTTTCATTAAGTTTCATTATCATGATTACTTTGTGCATTCATAACATTTTTCTTTTATTGTAAATACGTTTTTTATATTTCTAATCAAACAATTATTAAAGCTTTGTAGAAATGCAAGAAGTTTGAATATTTATTTATAATCGCATTATTTTGTCTTCAGCATTTTATTTAATTTCACTGAATATTCTAGATCTATTCTGTGCCACTTACAATATACTTTTGTAAATAATACCAGATGACAGTGTTTAATAAATCCCTTTCTTGAACTGTCTTATCCAAAATCCTCAGAATAGTTACAAGCTCATGACTTTAATCAATTGGATCTTGGAACAGTCCAACTGGATCATTAGAAGTATATGGTCTATTATAGTATATATCATTAGAAGCTACTGTACCTTCCTTTTAGATAGTATTTGTTTCAAAATCCAAAATTTCCCTGATGAAATCTATAAGCTTGAAACTAGTCTGGGGATTTTGGATAATACAGTTCAGGATAGTGATTTATTTAACACTGTCATTAATTACTAAAGTTTACTGTAAATGGCATAGAGTATATCTAGGATATTCAATAAAAAGAAATAAACTGCTGAAGACAAAATAATGCCATTACGCAAGTAGTAGCACCCCCCCTCCAACTCTAGTAGATGCTTCATAATCTCTATCTAGGGCTTTCCCATCATTTAATACCCCCAAGTTTCAAGCTTAAGGCTTTTACCAGTGCAGAACCTTTGATCTGAGAATAGTGCACCTGGAGCTTTGGATTTAATGCACACCTCCAATATCCACCCACCTTTAACCACTTTGGTTAAATATAAAACTATCATCAGGTCAAACTTCACTTCAAGCTAATTTACCTGTATAATTATACAGATCTGAATCCAGTTCAGTATCTATATATTTTGGGTCTTTAATAATAGCCACAGTCATTTTTATATTTTGGCTAGAATTAGTATTAAACATTAAAACATCATAATGAACACCTTTTGTTTATGTTTTCATGAAGGTTTATAATGATGGTATTGTAGTTGTATTTATATATCGGAGTATTTCCATCACCTAGTATTAAGTATGGAATGTCTTTATAAAAATTTAACTTTAATTAAATTTTCCAATTACATTCAACTGTTAGTAATAGCACACAGGTTAGTATAGACATATACTAACCTGTGTGTTATAACAAATAATTGAATGTAATTGGAAAATTTAAATGAAATTAATTTTTTCTAAAGACATTCAATACTTAATAGTAGATGATGGAAAACATTCAATATTTAAATACAACCTTTTCTTTATGCTTACACAAACTGTTAAACTGTAGCAAAAATGTTCACACAATGGTACAATTAGGATTAACTCTGCTTAGGTTGTGCTTCATAATCCCTATTTAGTACTTTCCTATACAATATCCCCAGATTAATTTCTAGCTTATACCTTTCATTAGTCAGGAGATTTGGATCTTTGGACCTAATGCATTCTTGCAGGTTATTAAAGAACCAAAGCATATATATATATATCCTGAACTGGATTCAGATCTATATGACTATACAGGCTAATTAGCTTGGATTAAAAACAGTACTGTGTTTTCAGTTCAAGATGATAGCTTTATACTTAACCAAAAAGATAAAAGATGGATACTGGGAGGGTGAATTAGATACAAAGATTCATGTGCATTCTTTCCAGATACAAGTCTACTCACTAAGCTAAAAACTGATCTGGGGATATTGGACAATAGGAAAGTACTGAATATGGATTATGATGCATAACCTTCTAGCATCTAGTGATTACTAGAGTTTGCACTTGACATTATTGTGTGGAAAAAAATTATTGTTTTAACAATTTGTGTAAGCATAAAAAAAAGATGTTTGATTGAAATTTTAATGGTTTATATACAAAAAGTTAAGTGACATAAAGGTGAAAAAGTATACTGCTAAAACCGCAGTATCTAAGTTGGAGTTATATGATAGGTCACATGAATATTCCTTATATTTCATTATTCTCACATAATTGATGGAGTAAATTATTCTCTTTTAAGGCTTTGACTTATTAAATACTGATGACAAAGGATCAGAAATAGAATGAACAACCTCACTAATGCTCATGGAAATTCAGAGTGAATTCAATATGTCAAATTAATTAATAAGCACACAGTAAATTTAATTCATCTTATATTATTTCATGGCAAAGTATATAAATATTTAGCTGCTTTTAAAATCTGAAGAATGAGATGTATTATTTAGAGAAACAATTATGAACTCTTAATTATATAAGTTGAATTTTTTCCACTTAGAATTGTTAAATGCTCTTAAAAAATTCAAACTTTATTTATGCTTTTCAAATATATTTCACTATTAGTAAGAACACACTTTATTATATAACAGTGTTTTGGGTGGTATTATTCTTTTTTTTTTAAATGTTGGCATGACTAGTGACAGTACTAAAATAGAAAATGAATTTAGGACCTGTAGATTCATAAATATTGAATTTAAGGTAACACTCTAACTAGTTTATTCTGTTAAAGGCAATAGTCAGTATAAATAATTTTATATTTGGGAGAATTTTTCTGATTTCTGTATTTTATTCTTAAAGCAAGATTAATTGATGAGTTGTTTTCATGTATTACAAATTATCTCACTAGATTGAAGTGTGAGGTTATTTGGCACTATCACATAAGCAGCTTCTTTAAATTTTCTTTTTTCTTCTATTTCCAATATTTTTTCTTTTCCCAAGTAATATAACCATAATATACTTTAGAAATTTCCATTTCTTTTTCTTTTAATAATTACATTGTACTCTTTTAATCAAATTTCAATGGACTGATTGGTTCTACCTATATATGTTCTTCAACATTGGCATGGTAGAGTAATTCATAGATGAAGTTTTTGTTTTTCATCATTTCCAGTTTAGGTTTTGCAGAGGTTAGTATTCCTCTTTGTATACTCTGAACTTTGGAAAAATATTCTGATGTTCTACTGATTGCTAACTATTTGGCCGTTATTCTTGGTATGTATGGATACACTACAGTATTTATAGCTGTGACTTCTTTTGATGTTTTTTTGCTATCTATTTAGTGTTTTCTTAATGATAGCTGATGGATAACCATTTTTTAGAGAATTCATTCTATGAAAATTTTTTCCCATGTTACCGGTTTCTTAACAAACTGCTTTGCTCTATTCTGTAGTGATAATATAACTCCATTTTTTTGGTTTCTGTATTGAATAGATTTACATACAAAGTATTTTCTATGATGGATTTTCTGTAGGTTGTAGTGTTGACTTTGCCATGAGAGAATGTTGTCACAAGACAACTAAGAATGCCTGTTTTTGTTCTAATTATATTCTAAATGTAACAGGGTTAAAGTTGCTGATGTAGTTCCAGAATTTTGTAGTAATGCTTCACCATGTAGCTTTACAACACAATGAAATCGGAGTTTTATGCAGAAGTATGGTTATATATTCAAGTTCTTCTGCATAAATGACAAACCTATAGTCATCTCTTAATTTTGTTTTAAGAATTCTGAATTGTATTGAAAGCATAATATAATAAAGGGGTGAAAAATATATTTTGAAAGCATCACTCTTTGCATGTACTAATAAAAATGTTCGCTTGAGAAAAGACAAGAATATTGAAAAATCAGGAAAACTAAGAAAAGTAGTTCTGTAAAACTAACAATGAAACCCTCCAGCACTTCCTACTTAAATGTACTTTTGTGATTGGCATGAGAAATGTCATCAACTCCTGCCTTTCCTCACACAGAAATACCATCTTCAACCTCCAAGAATCCCTAGAAACAGGGGTCTTTGCAGCAATTAGACTGTCAATTTTTCTCATCTATGCTCTCTCGTTGCTCCGATGTGCCATCATCCTTGACCAGAATGTACATTCAGTCTTGGACCTAATTCGCACTCTCAAAACTCGATACCAAACTCGCCCCACCTCCACTCCTCACAGACACTTGGGAAATCCTCCAACTCCCATCCTCTCAGCCTCTGTCATAGGACTCAATCACAAAGACATGCTTTTCTAACCAGCCTGAACTACACACCATTTCCCCTCTCCACTTCCCATTCCCTATTTACATGTATCCTTCCCTCTTACCATTTTGTTCCTGAAATTCCATTTGTTTCACTGTATCTGTTTTTTTTATTATGAATAAACATCTCATCACTGAGAAGAAAAAAAAACAAAGAAAAGTAAAAAAAAAGTAGTTAATTTGGGATTAAGGATAATGTGATAATTCTGATGTTTGGAAAACATTCGTTAATCTTGCCTTCAGGATAAAATCAAATCAAAAAACTTCTCATAGATAAATATACGAAATTTCTAATGATTGTTTCCTTTGGCAGAATAATCTAATGATTATTGCCTTTGGTAGAATAATCTTGTTTGTTAGAATATAATATTGAATTCACTATTCACGTATCTAAAATTTCATGTTCAATTTCCATGCTAGTACTTTCATTGGTTAGGCTAACAATATCTGAAGAACAATATCACTCTAAATGTTGTGTGATATATTAAATTGTGTACTATTATTAACATTTGCATGTTTTTAAAAAGTTTAAATAAAGTATAAATTTTTTTAGGATTTTTAACAATTAATTCTAAATGATAGAAATAGTCCAACATAAAATTATAAGTAAAATGAAAAATCACTGAACATCACACGATCATCATTCCACAAGCTGTATATAATAGTGGCAAAACTCTCCACACAGTAGTACCATATAGGGCAAGTCAGAGTAATCAGTAGATGCAAGAATATTTGTGAATAAAATCCCTATCTAGTGCCTACTCATTTAATATCCCCAGACTAAATTTCTAGTTTGTGGCTTTCATCAGTGAGGAGCCTCAGATCTGAGAGTCCTGTACCTAGATCTTAGGATCTAATCCAATTCTCTAGAAACCACATTTTACCTTTTTAGTTAATGATAAAGCTACATGTCAAAAATGAAAACAATAATGTTTTCAATCGAAGCTCATTTAGTTGTATAGTTAAAAGGTGCATGCTAGAGATTTGCATTAAATCGTAAGACCTAGATGCAATACTCTCAAATTCAAGGCTCCTCAATGAAGAAAGCCACTAGATAGAAACTAGTCTGAGGGATATTGGATGAGTAGGCACTAGATAAGGATTTTATGCACAAACCTTCTGGCATCCATTGATTACTCTGACTTGCACTGAGTGGCATTACTGTATGGAGAGTTTTACCACTGTTATGACAGCTTGTGTAAGCATAGGGAATGGGAATTGTGATGTATTGAAGTAGTTGATGTATAGTCACATCAAGCTTCATGCTTCGACAGCCATACTGTAACAGTCAGAAAACATGTGACTCGTAAACATAGTGCAGAATTCGACCACCACACAGAGCAGGGTAGCGAAGCCACCTGTGTTACTGAGTTCGAACATAGTTTATCGGTTCCACAATACAATCCACACAACAACACATCTGATGCAACATTAGTAAATATTTCATTAGGCACGGTGGTCAGGGATATGCAAGAGATTCATGATTTTATTCTCGAGTTAGCCAATAATCAAACTAATATTAATTAAACATTCATATTTACATAATCGAGGAAATATTATATAGAATGGGTATCGAATAAATAAAACGTAACTGCAGACGTATAGTTTAAAATTATTTATTCACACATTTTAATATGAAAATCATTTACTAATAATATTTTATGAATTCAAAGCTTCATTAGTGGGATTTGCAATACTATTATATTTTAAAGAATACATTTATTTATTTAGACATTATTTTATATTGAGGACTTCAGTAACGGTATTTCCGATACTGTAATGTTTACAAAAGGAATACATTTATTTAAACGCATAATCTAGCTACCTAAAATTCTCGAGTAAGTATTTCTAATGCATGCCTTGGGGAATTTATACCATTGCAATGCAAGAATCTAAAGTAAGATTTAAGAGTAGCGGCAGACATATATTTATTTAATTAAAATATTTATTTTATGACTAAGGGCAAACATTTATTTGAGAGTGAATTACGAAGATAATGCAGAGGTGGAGTGATATATAGAATAATAAAATTAAGTAAAGGAACACGTGGTACGCTTTAGAAAGGCGATATGGAATGGCAGTATATCGAAACTGCAATGCCGCAAATGGGTTTATAAGAATGTCGGGCTGGTCTCTGCCTCGGCCCGACAAAGTAAGGTGTCACATAAGCATAACCAGGGACAAGTGGTCCATGTCACAGTTTTCCGGCTGGCTGCATGACATTGTCAAATCCTACGGGAGCACCCATTATGCCCGCTTGTGTAGGACGACTGGGGTTAATTTCAACCCTGAAGAATCCGGAAATTTCACGGCGGAATTGGTCATCGCGTCTCTAAAACATAACACATGTATACTGTATAAACAATTATGATGAGATTTAAATAGATTTCTGACTCGGCCCTACATTATCAACATTTACTAAAGAACTCTGGCGACTCTCAAAGAAATGTAATTTTCTAGAATTATTCATTAGATTTAATAAATACAAAACATATATAAACTGGGAGTTACTACAACTAATATGCCAGCCATTTGCGAATACAAAACATATATAAACTGGGAGTTACTACAACTAATATGCCAGCCATTTGCGAAGTAGTAGACCCCTGCATTACAATAAATGAAGCATCGAATGCGTGTCGGTTTATATGGAAAATTAAATTATTTATGAAAGTAATGTTAAATGAAATCTGACACGCATTCACTACTTCAAGCGATCATAGATTTAAACTTTGAACATTGAGACAATTATTAGCATGCAATAATTAAATAATAAATATAGATAAAATGTAGATTTTAGAAATACACACCCAAGAAAGATAGAATGAGGTAAGCTAGATTATTAGAGAAATTTACACATTAGGTTAATTATTCAATTTTAGTTATACAAATGATAGTTTTTACATTTTATAATTTAGATAAGTATTATGAAGAAGAGCTATAGCATATTATTAGAGTACTCTAGAGTTTGAACACAGAAAGGTACCTGTTTTATAAGAAGTTTTCTGATTCCATTAGTTTAGCAGCAAAAAGTTCACGAGTGGCAATTCTTTCTTGTATTTAGATATTTCATTTACTTTCACAGCAGCAGCAGCTTTCTCATTTATTTCAGGCAGCAGATCTTCATGGTTAATTTATGATGGGCAATGGAAAATTCGGCATCCGATAGGCCATCTCCCGATGGAGAATAATCTAGGTGCTTTACTCGGTCATACCTTGGCAGGAACAAATTATTTTTATATTTTTGGAGACTCTCAGTGATCGAGAGCAAAGCTAAAGTTGAAGTGAATGTCTCCAGCAAGTCTAAGATGGCCTCTTTTCTTATCTTGATCTTTCACATTTTTGTTAAGGTATTTTTAGGTTCTACTTAATCTGCCCTGAGGATAATCAATGCATTTTGTTGGTTTTAATTAAAGAAAACTGCCGTTCTATTGTTTACATTTTACATTTACTAATTACATTTTGGGGAATTTTTCTTTAATTAATCTATTATCTATCACTGACCGATGCTTTTAAATTTCAAAGACAAAAAGGAAACATAAGATTATTTTAACTTTTAATTAAATATTACATCAGATTTTTTTAGAATTATTATTAAACGAAATTTAAACAAAGCAATAAATATGAACTTTATAATCCAAACTAAATGATTAAAATTATACAAAATTATATAACTAAAAGAAATCTAAATTATATTATTTTATCCCCATTTATTGCCTTTAATTTGAGATCGAAATGTGTGCATGTTTATGCTGAATTCTACATATATTTATACATTTTTAATATTGCTACACACACAATTCGATACCAAAAAGTTTAAATTTGGGCGGGATAGACCGGTCAATGAGAGACGACAGAAAAAGGTGAAACTTAAGATTCGAATACGAATCTTACTGTTTCAATACTAACCTCTTGCAGGGCCCTCAATTCAGACCTCACCGTAGAAATATGACATTTCACCCATACACTGTATTATAATAATTAAAGAAAAGCTATAAAAATATTTAGTAAAAGCAAAACAGTAGTTTGTGTGGTGTATATATATATATATATGAATGAAGCAATGATTTATCAATATTTACTGTTGAAAATCTGTATTAATAATCTGACCAAGGTATTTGTAACTGTTAACTTTTTCTAATTCATCATAATCAATCTCTATTTTCATATTTTGAGCAAATCGATTAAACATTACTTTAGTCTTTTTAATGTTCATCTTTAGTCCTACTTTTTTACTTTCATCTGATAACTCCTGCAACATTTCCTGCAGCTCTGAAGCATTATTTGCAAAAATAACTACATTATCTGTGAAATCTAAATGACTTAAGTAATCTCCATTACTTACACTCATTTAGTTTTCCATTTTAATCTACAAAATACTTCTTGCAGCACTGCTGTAAAAAGTTTTGGAGATATGGAGTCACCTTGTCTTACACCTTTCTCAATGTTGATTTTCCCAGTATCATTATGTAATCAATCTAATTGTTGCTGTTGCATTTTTATAAATATTCTTTAAAATATGACAATATCCTGGATCTATACCTTGATGATCCAATGCTTTAATCACTGAAGAAATGTTTATAGTATCAAATGCCTTTTCATAATCTATAAATCCAAAAACATAATGGCAACTCATATTCATTTGTCCTTTTTATAACTTCTCTCAATACCTGGATATGATCTGTACTAAAACCACTTTTAAATCCAGCTTATTCTCTTGATTGGTGGAAATCCAATGTTCTCTGTAGACAAGTTGTAATTATCTTGGTAAAATTTTTATATAAAACTGATAAAAGGCTGTTAGGTCTGTAATTTCTAATATCTTTTTATCACCTTTTTAAAATATTAATATTATTACTGCATTCTTCCAATCATCTGGTACATCTTTATCATTTAGACATTTGGTATATAACTTTGCTAAAAAAAATTCTATTTCTTCACCTGCTTCTTTTAATATATCAATTATAATTCCATCATTACCTGGAGCCTTTCCTTTCTTCATACATTTAATTGCATATCTTACTTCTTCATTTAAAATTCTGGGCAATTTAGAAGATGTAATAGATATAGGAGGTACTTGTTCTTTATTACTATATAATTCTTGATAAAAATCTTCTACCAATTTCATGATGTCATCTTTCTTTTTAGTAATAATTCCATCTTTTCTTCTTATTGCAGATATAAATTTCCTACCAATACCAAAATGTTGTTTTACATTCTTGAGACTTTTATTTTCTTCTATAGCTTTCCTTGCTAATTCACAGTTATACTTTCTTATATCATTTTCAACTCTTTTCTGTACCATTTTACAAAATTTGAGATATTCCATTCTTTTTAATGCATCATTTTTGTATATCTTCATATTCCTTCTTTTCTTCATAAATTCTCTAGTCTCAGTAGAAAAACGTTATTGATCAATTGCTGTTTTTTTCTACCAGCTATCTTTGTTGCAGTTTTTAAAAGTGTATCAGTTATTTTCTTATTAATTTCATTTAAATCTGAATCATGTTCAAAATCTACTAATACTTGAAACCGATTTGTAAGTTCTAATTTAAATTCATTAGAATGTTTCTGAAGATTAGGAATATCAACTGTAAATATTGTTTTTCTTAATAATTTTTGTCTCTCTAGTTTTACATGAACACGTATCTTACACCTTACAAGTCGATGATCACTTCCTGTGTTAAATTTATTAAGAACATTACAATCTTGAAATATGTATTTCCTGTTAGTCAAAATATAATCAATTCTGCTGTACCTTCATTTGGATGCTTCAGTGTCCATTTCCTTTTAACATTTTTCTCAAAAAAAGAATTCATAATATAAAGTTTTTATTTTTCTGCAAACTCCACAAGTCTACATCCTTTCTCATTTCTATTACCATAACCAAAATTACCTACAGCAATTTCATCTTTCATTTGTCTACCAATTCTAGCATTAAAGTCTCCCATAACAATTTTAAAATGTTAATTACTCTGATCAAAAGCCTTTTGTACATCCATATAAAAATCTTCTTTTTGCAAATCTTTACAAAATATCCAAATGGTATTTTAAGCCTTATCTGTTTTAAAATTTTGCTAATTAAATATTTCACTAATTAGAATTAAGATTACAGGGATAGCTGTGGGAAAGTGAAATCGCATTCTTGGGGGGGATTAAAAAATGTATGAGAATCCATAGAACAAAAGAAGTCAGTTAGTTAATAAATTCTTCCAGCACGTTTGAGTCAATAGATAAATTTTCAGAGAAAGTGATTCAAGAGATCATCAAATTTTAAGAAGTTAACACCAATTTGGTGCTATGAACTTTGAGAAAAGGGAATCCAGAGGTTTTCTCCTTTTCACAAAGACTGTTTGCCGGCTGCTGCCATGTTCCATCCATCTGACTGTCCACACAAGATGACCATCTGAATGCTGACCCTGCCTGCTATGTTATGCTTTCTTGAGGTAGCCTTACTTAATGAAGAGCTGCTTTAAATTTGTATATGTAATGAAACTATGACTTCATTATTGTATAAGTGTATAACTTCTGCTAATTTTGTTCTTGAACTCTCTCTCCGTAATCCCCACTATTTTAGTGTAATTTTTAACTTACCTTTCATGATTGAACACTTATATATAACTTTGTGTGGCTCCATTAGATATTTTTAACTTATTCGTGTTATATATGTAGACAATTTATGTTCTTTAATTAATGTCAATATCATTCAACCTCATGAGTCTAATAAGGGTTTATTTTATTTGTTTAATGAGGAAAGAAGCATGGGTTTCATTTAAAATTTATTAGTAAAGTTTTATTCATTTTAACAGAAATCGTTCGCTAGTTTGGTTTTTATATTTAAATCCTTTATTCATGTTTTCTTATCTAAAATATTTTATTGCGGATGCATATTTTTACTTTATTATTTGAATTTATTCCTTAAATGCCATTTAAAGGATCGTGAACTTTAATATTGTTATCATCCCATCTTGTCTTTGCCGGAGAGTTAGTTCTGTTACTATAAACATTGATGGGAATCGAATTTAAGAATAATTTTAGTAGTTTACCATTAATATTTAAAAGAGTTATTATTTGTTATAATTTGCTTAAATGATAATTTATTTAAACATATCATTGCGCAGTCAAACCATTTTCAGGCATTAGAAGATAATGTATTAATTTTATCACTCAGGTATAACTCTGCTGTTAAAGATTTCCTTTCTCTTATTGTACTTACATATATATTTTTATTGCTTTATCATTCGGGACTTTGGAAGTCGGAAGTTTCCATCCTACTTTCTCAACATCGTTTGTAATCAAGGGTGTACACTACTCCCTGTGGAACATGAGGTTTATGAGGTTCTGATTGTGCTGTGGAAGTTCCATACAGCTGGCTCTGGGAATTCAAACCCAACCTCTCCATTCGGTACCATTCCACCAAAGTGCGCGGATATACCAACCTTTATTCATTCTCAAATGTGTTAAAATGATGAAGTATTCAAACTACCATAAGATCTGTATTTCTTTAATGATATGTTAGTATCGTTATTTTATTTTAATTGATTTATGCTTGTTTGACCCTTTCATTAGTCGCAATGAGGTGTTGACTCATTCATGAAATACGCCAACATGCTTATTAATCAGAATGCTGATTTTAAAACTGCCTTCTTTTAAAATACTAATTGATTCCCATAGACATAAATCAATACATATTCTCTGTAAAACTTTAATGATTATAAATCTTACCTCTCCCCCCTATCAATGTAACACATTGTTTGTTTTTTGTATACGTATTCTAAAGGTGCTATTTCTAAAGAATGCCTGTCAAACATATGTAATGATTTTTAAGATTGTAAATAAATGATTGAGACTGTATAATTATACTTATTTGTCAAAATGATTAATCTTAAATTATCAAGCATGTTTCTGTAATCCGAATCTGTTCCGATCTTTTAGAGTGTTTTATGCATCCACAAAATTAAGTTTGTAAATATTTGTAAATTAGCATGTTCAACTCCGCACAAGTTATAACTCTTTCAGTAAAAATCATGTCCATTGAATAATTAATGTAAAGGGGATTATGTAAAACAATTCCCGAAATTCTGTAAATGGTAAACGTTATACCAAGCTTGACATTTCTTTGTGTAATAGAAATATGTGTTCTAATATTTTATTAAATTTATATAATACATAAATCCTGGTTTCTGAATTATTTTCTTTTAATTAATAATTATAATTAATAAAGTATAAATGTAATTCCTGGGCTACTTTTATCTCGATCATCATCATGTCTGATCTTATGCTCTACCGCTGTGTTTCTGGACCTGGAATTAAAATAATTGTGCTGTATCATTGGGATTGTTGTCCATAGGGTCAGAGATTTGAAGAATAAGCAAATAGGTTAGAATTCAGGACTGCTCCAGATCTGTGTATCTCAAGCATGATCGGATTCGAGGTACTTTTGCTTGGATTGAGTCTTGTTGTGTGAGGATACATTTTCAACCAGTACAGTGTAAATGGTTTAATACTAATCCTATCAAATAGGTTGATGGTGACTATGGTAAACAAAGACACCAAAATGTATAGATGCTGAACTGGTTCAGCTCTATATGTCGATACAAGCGAATAAGCTTGGATTGAAAACATGGCATTTTCATTTTGGGCTTAAAGTTTTATAGCTAACTAAAAAGGTAAATGATGGTTTCTAGAAAGTTGCATTAGCTCCTAAGATCTGGGTGTAGTGCTCTCAGATCCAAGGCTTTTCACTGATGAAAGCCACAAGCTAGAAACTAATCAGGGAATATTGGCCGAGTAGGCACTAGATAGATATTTTATGTATAAACCTTTTTGTATTCATTGATTACTCTGGCTTGCAGGCACTTTTGACTCTGTTATATGCCATCATCACAAACTTTCAAATGCTTGGGATAGATCTGATATTTATCAACTTTTAGATATTATGAAGAATTATGCTCAAAATTTAGATGGATAAATTAGAAAATCAATTAACTTGTTTAAATAACATTTAAATCTGGAGGGTTGACTCTAAAGGCATGCAACTAAAACTTACAAGTCACACCTAAAGATGTAAGAAAATGACTCTGAGAGCAAGACAAGCTTTAATAATGTTGAATTTTTGCTAAAAACATGCTTATTGAAAAAAACATGATCTGTTTTTTAATCAGTAATAAAATCGTATTTATTATCACTTCTTCAGTTAAAAATCTTAATTCTAAACTTCTAACAAATGCTAAAGCTCCTATTCTGGAAACAGGATTAAATTTTGCTACTATACTAACATTCCATTATTAGATATAATGGTAGAATGGAACAAATCACTCAAAAATTACCTCTAGGAGAAGCAGCAGAATTATATTGGAGAATTAAAAAACATATAAAATATACCAATAACTCAATCAAAAATTATTTATGGTCTCTGTTTATCACCTCATACTCATCAACTATTTATATTTAATGTGTCATAAGATCAGGGTTGCAGATGTGGAAAGTCTAAGAGAAGAGAAAATTTACATAGAAATTTTTTTATTTTATTTACCAGTCCCTTGGCTCATTGGCTGGACCTCCCTAGAAATGCTCCTAATCTATAAAAATTCAATTGCCCTGCAGTTGGGCATGCCAAAAATTTAATGGTTACCAGAAGAAGGGGGAACTGGTAGGATGTTGTGAATGATGCAATGGAGTAATTAACCAATGATCATATCCACTTCCAATGGGCTAGCTGTATGTTTATTCATTAAATAGAGATATAATTTAAGCCAGTTCATCCATACCTCACCCCTTTTTTTGGATTCCATTATGCCTCAGTATTCAAATCCAGGGACCATGTTGCCTTTGGCTCTCTTCAGGAGTGAATTTATTTTGTGTAGCAACTATCACACATCTATATAGGTTTTTGTTGACTTAAGATACATTCAATCCTCTTGTGGTGTTATATGTTATAATAATATGTGGATGTGTATACACATATGTAGTCAATTGAATTGATGAGAGATTGTATGAATGAATTTGATAAACCAGAGACCAATTTGATTTAAAACACATTAACAACTTTTATTTATAACAGGTGAAAATTCAAACTCTATTAACATAGCAAAAGTTAAAATTATATGCATCCCATATGCATCTCTACCATATCAATGATTAAAATTATCCATTACTCCAACCTATACCCATGGCAGATATGCATCAATGGACACTCATTGATTACAAAGCAAATAAGATCGGCAAAAGTAAAAATAAATTATTAGTTCATTGTCATAATGATCATGCAGTTTGACTAATTATTAACATGGTTATTTCACTGTGTTTACAATAGATCCATTATCCAATTTCAGCTGTAGAGGTTTCACTTTATTTGGGAACCCCCTAACTATGTATAAGCTTCCTAATGTTGATAGAAAAGAATGTTTATACAAGAGCATTAACCATTCATATAGAATAAACTAAGTATAATTATTATTAGTTAAATGGAAACAAATAAACAAATGACAAACTTTGTTCTGTATTAGTGCATGTAATTAATATGGAAGGGTATCAAAAATTCTTACCTCATTCCATATTACATGATGATGATGATCATATGTCATGTCACTATGGAGGGAATAATCTAAATTTTATTTACAAAAAAAAATTTCTAGCTTAAGAAACCTTCTCCCCTGTACTATGTTGCTTCTTATTGCAATGGACTCTTCCGACTCCAGACATGCTGAAACTTCCAAGTGTGAGAGTAAAATGAAGATAGAATTTTATAAACATACAAAGCAAAAAATAAATAAATAAATAACATAATAATTTTGAGTTTGCTCAAACCTTACTGATTAAAGTCTATAATTTTAACATTAATGTCTCTCATGGAAGTCAATTTATCTCCTCATTAGCCCGCTCTGATAAATCCTCCACTGCTCAATCAGATTCCCCAGTAATGCGCTTGCATGAGGTTGTTTCTATTTCCAATGTCACTTTCTTCCTGGATCCACTAAGACACTTCAGATGAGTCATTTGGTGTTTTTCTAGGCATTATTTAATACGTGAATTAAATCATTGTGCTTTATGGCAATTAAGGCAGCACCTCGGTCCTAGCCAGTATACATTGTTTAATAATTTATAAAAGATTTAGATTTCTTCAGCTTATTATTTGGTGTTTAGTAAATTTATGCAAAGAAAAATTTTACTCCATTGTTTATATGTATATGCTGGTGATACAAAATTTCCTTTTCTTTTTGTTTGATCGATAGCACAGTCTTTTGTCTTTGATTATCGCTGTAAAATTATTTCAGTTCTGTTCTTATGCTGCTAAAAATTCATCAACTTTTGCCATTTTAAATGTTGATTATGATTTGTTTCAACTTTTAACGGTATAAAATTTTATATGAATGATATGGTATTTTCTAACACATCGTTTATTTTATCCTTCATTCTAATGTTCGATCTTAAGATATTTACAGTTTGCAGTTATTATATTCTCTGATAACATATGAAAAAAAAGGAAATGAACTGGGTTTGTTTTTATACTCAGCCTAGTTTCCATTGTTTAGCATACTTGCATTTTTAATTTCCTTTTCCATCGCTGTATGTGCCTATTGTTGCATGAATTAATGGTTGTTATTGAAATAACATAATTAAATTATGTAGTAAAATTATGTAGCAAAATTCTACTCTCATTTTCTAACACTTGGTTGCTTAAGGTATTGACATGACATCAGGTCATCACCATGTCTACTAAGTTACTGTCTTACATCATGATATTTACACATTGGCAAATGAGTCATTATTGTTATATATATATACATATATATATATGAAAGGTTTCTATGATTAGGCTTTTACTTTTCCTTAAAATAAAGCATTTACTTTTTTTAATGTTAGCTTGGTTTCGCACTTATTAAAATGAACTTCGAGTGTGTATATTTCTATATGTCTGTTTGCATAAAAAGAAATAATGTGTAACTAACCTATTACTTCAGTTTATGTTTTTCATGGGTTTAGATTGATGTTGTGGATACATAAGGGTTGGTTTGAATTGGATTGTAAGCTACCCTTACAATATAGATGTTCACAAAGATACTTCCCAAAACATCATTAATCTGAAACTAGTTACTTGGTTTGTAAGGATTCTGGTGACTATCAAGAAATGAAATTCAACTACTTAAATTATTCTAATATTAAATAAGTTCATTGGAGTAACTTGTAAATAAATTTATTGATCAATTAGAAATAAAAATAATAGTAAAAATGAAAGGTCTGATAAATACTCTACAATACAAGCAGATCATTCTGATTTTGATTATTTAGATATATCAGAAAATATTTTAATGGATTGAAAAACAAAAATTTACAGAGATATATAAATAAGTACTTTATATAAAACACACCCAGCCATATATATATATTGTACCGATCGGAATGAAAGTGAAGATCGAATCTAACCGCAAAAACCATATCTGCAACTACCAGGGTGCCATCTAGGCATTTGAGCCTAGAAAAATTTATAAAGTAGGCAGATACGCGCTGTTAAGATTCCACTTTATTTAAATATTCCAATCATTAGCCCAAGTCACTAGCTCAGCGGAGACGCAGAGATAAAAATCTATAAATTTTATATCTTAAATATAAAGGAATAAAAGCCACTGCCAGAAATTAACACATAAAAATATTTATTTACGCACATATAAAATAATATTTAAATGTTGAGGAATAAATTTAATGTTTATAATTTTATATTGATCTTTATTTCTAAATTTAAGTAGATTTCAAATAATGAGTTTACTATTTATTTAGAGGGTCGAGTATGAATGGACTACATAGGTCTGCATTTGAAAGGAAAATATTCTTCCCTGATTTAACCTTAGGCAACAAATTTCGCAATCAACTGGCGCCAATCCATCTGATACATTCATGTATTCAATGTAGCATGATACGACAACACAAAATACCATATTGTCAGGAATGTGCATCTGAACAATAAGTAGAAATAGAGAAGATATTGACTCTCCACCAACAGGAATGTGACATCTGTTGGCAAGTAGATCAATAAACTAAAAACTCCATAGGAATGGACTGCGGTCTTCTGCTGACTTACAAACCCATCCATAGGCAAACAGAGGGTGTGTGGCGTATATCTATAATCCTGCCCGTAGCGGACCTCATACTACATCTACTAATTACACAAATATATCCAATCCATTGAACCAATTCAACTACGAAATGAATAACCTAAGATTACCCTCCCTTAATACAACTTTACAAAACTATATAGCCATTCACGCCCGACTTAATTTTAACATTTAAATACGTTCGCACAGATTTGTTTAAAAATGTTGGGTATAGATCGATTACATAGATTCCACAGTCAAAAACATTTCAAAATAAACATAAACGATCAAAATACAAAATTATTGATACCGACAATCGCAGAGGGAAACTTATAAGTAACCCAATAGTATTCACCATAAGATACTTGCGTTGTCACCAATAACTTAAAAGACATCCGAATAAATACATTTTAGATACTCACTGTAAGGTATCATTATTTATCGAATGTCTATATATTTTGATCAAATATGAAAACCAAAATATAATTAACCGCAAACGAATCCATGCAAGCATCTATAAACAACTTAAATTTCATGTATTTAAAATTTAACAATAAATTATCAATACAATAAATAATAAATGGAAATGATTTTTTTTTTTTTCAAATGCACACATATATAAAATTTCACATTATCAATTTAGTTGACACATAAGTCAGAGAAAAGTTCCTTTTTATAAAATTTAAATTTACTTTTCAATCTTTAAAGTTCTTAATTAATGTTATGATTTTAACAATTGTTCAGTTCTATTGCTTACGGTAAAAGAGTCCATTGGAAGATAATGTTCTCGTTGGCAATTCCCATGGAGACTTTCCTGGAAGACCGGTCTGATATGGAGGTATCATTAGCTGGTTCTGTTCTGGTATCACAGTCTTTTCATTTTTTTTTTTTTTAGAGAGTGTGGTATGTGCGTCATACCACATCTCAAACACACAATGCTGGAACTGTCATCCAGAGGCCTCAGCTGGTTGTCCGGAAAATTAAATTTATTGCAGACTTCCACATCGTGAAAATCTGCAATATAGCTAGTTATAACGATCTATTCATAGTCAGCTCTAAGATAACAATTATAATAATCATTTTGCTTTTATATTTTTCTTAGCCTCTTATCATTTGATCATAGGATTCAATCGGCAATACGTCACTAATCCTCTGGTGTTTCAGTTACGGTCCGTGCTGAATTTCTGGTGTTTGCATTGGTCATTTAATTTCCTTGTACTCTCTTATCTAACTTTTCATCTGACTTTTTAATTAAACAGCTTTTAGATAATTAATAAACAATCATTTCCATTTATAGATTACAGGAATTAATTAATACCTATTTTTATTTTAACTTACGTTATTTTTTTATTAAAATATTTTTATATTTCAATCTTGTATTTTTTTATTTAAAAAAAT